>JAHDVE020001893.1:0-41536 GCA_022606495.2 Halesus radiatus | reverse complement strand
TGGACCGGGTTACTATCAAAGGAATAAGGTTAAATAGGAGATAGCATAATGGGTATATGGCCTGAGTCCTCACGGGAGCTATGCAAACCGTCACTGTATCAGTAATATAAAACAGTTTTCAACCGTAGGTGGCCTGAGAAATCATTATAATAACATTTCGAGCTTCTGAAATATCTAAAATAGTTCACCGACGATAGGGTTCCGATGTGAACGTTCTGGTGTGTCAAAATAAGATAAAATTTTCCTATCTTCGTACGAAATAAATCAAACTGCTTCTTAAGAATATCGATTTTCTTTCTTTAAAAATAATCAATTATATTGCCTGGTCATTCGAAATTTCATCAATTTTCTTTCTAATTGATATAGATCACATTTCTAGAGATTTTCTGTTCTGTGTTGAGATATTTTGGTAAAAGTATTCGTGTGAGTATAGTAATTTAATAGTAGGACAGTGTTCATTCATACTCAATGGATTTTTCAGTTAAATTTTCCAATTTGCTTCTGAAACCACAACACGTGAGCATCTTGTCCGAGAAGTCTATTCTTGTGTGCATAATGGTGGACGACCAATTCCCGGTAATAAAGGTCAATTAAAATGGACAAAGAGAAGACCGAATGTGGGTTTACTAAGGCAATTATTTTCAGGAATTAAATCGATATCACGGAATCAAAGACCGGCGGTTTGCTCATTAATCAATATGGGTCACCGTTCAGACTCGTTCATTTTGCAAGCGTTTCCCAGCAGTTTGATTTTATTTGAAACCACCGGCTTGGCGACCGAATTTAATCAAATGTTTTCAAATCAACAGTGAGTTTACAGGTGTCGCAGCTAGAGTTGATAGGTAAACACTACATACAGATGCATTGCTCGCATACAGCGTGTTTCAAACTTGTTATATGAATCTAGAGAAAAAAATAAAATTCAACTTTGGAATAACTTATTGAAGCTTATAAACGTTCTTGTAATATATTTTTCATTAATGAAGATAATATTTAGAAATCTTAAAATGAAACAGAAAAGAAAAAGATATCGGTAGCAACTGGGACTCGAACTCAGGATCTCATGGTTTATCCGGGACCTTGCGCTCTAATCCACTGAGCTACAGCTACCCCAATCCGTTGGACCTTAGACGTTGAGATTCGCAAAGAATGCAAGGCTGATGTAAGCATATTGAGTAAGATTGAGAAAGGGACGCTTGGAAGGTCTGGGCATGTAGATCGAATTACCGAAGAAAGGAGTGTAGAAAAAATATGTGACGTGAATGTGAATGGAAGAGGTGGCACCATCAAGTGAACGAAATACTTGATTCGGACCATATCAAAGGTCAAAATAAAAGAAGGGAATGTATGAGACGATGCATGAATCAAGAAGTGTATGCTAAAATCGAGTTATTTAGCGGTAGTATGATTAGTTAGTTATTTAGAAACCTTAGACATTTTCCTAACTATTAGAATTGAATTTACAGATAAATTCATTGTTATATTGCTCGCTTTATCAACCTGCAAAGTGACATTTAGCGCTTTATTTGGATACTCGATCTTAACACAGAGCAACATTTAAAAATGAGGTTTTTATGAATAAGCAATTTTCTTTTCATATCTGTGAAGTTTGTGAATTTTGATTTTTACTCCCTCAAATTATACTTGCTAGTACATATCCTGTATTAATAATTGTAATTATAATTGTTCACATACGACAAAAGCTATGAACTCACGTGCATAGTATAAATAAAAGTATGACGTTAAAATTAAGGACAATTTAGCTGATAAGTTATCTCGAAATTCAAAATAGTGGCCGACGATTGTATTCGTACGTGCTCTTAAACCAAATGCAGTGTAAACTGAAGGGAGATAACCAAATAATGGCCAGTTTTATCTCGATACGTGTGACCCGGCGTGTAATTATTGACCGTTGAGTATTGCAAAATTGGTGAATCACTCTCAAATGTAAATGTTTCACCAAAACGGTGAACTCTGGCATTATGAAGTTTTGCCTGGATCGCAAATTTTTATACCAAATGCTTTTAATTTGTCGGCTAAGTTTTTCCATCATGAACTATGGAGATTTGAACTTCAAAAATGTCTAGGTCAGTTAATTTTTAGATATCTCACAATCACGTCATTTCCCCATAGGGGTACGCAGAGAGGACGTACCGCCAAATAACTTGGTCATGGAAAACGCTTCTTGCTTCATTCACATTCATACGTCGTCTCATTCATTCTTTTTAGTTATTCTGACTTCTGATATGCCATGTTTTTCTCAGGCGTCTCCGGCTTCTTCACCATTCGATTTCGCGTCATATATTCTCCTTACACTCCTTTCTTCGTGCAATCGCTCTACATATCAAAACTCATAACGCTTACATCACCTTTGCGTTCTTTACGAATCAAAACATTTTTATACGGTAATACATGGTTTTACCACACATTCCCTCAGAGATCTCATGTTTACAGAATTCAGTCTACTTTCATCCTTTCTCTGCCAGATCTATGCCACACTGCCATACATGAGGGTTGCACCACTGCCAACCGCGTTCAGTCCTCCGTTAATGACGTTTTCTGTACTCACCCTTCTTTTAATTTAATTTTGGCTAATTTTACCTCCCCACATAATTTTCTATCGCGTGCCAAGGTACTATTAAATATCCACTTAACTGTCAAAAATACATCAATACGCCAATATCCTGTTAAAATTGTTTTGAAATTAAAATGTTATTAAATTTTTAAAAATTATCCTCTATGTCCTCTTAATATATCTGTTTACCCCTTTGGGGAAATTTAGTTATATTATATGCAAGTAAGAACCTATGGCGTATTTTCCCTAAGCCGACTGCATATATAAGAATGTCGTATTTTGTTCCGGCCGTATACCCTCACTGCATACTCCTTTGGGCATTATTGTTAGTAAAACTATTTTATGCAGCGAATTTCCATACAAGACGCCCTCAGATATAAGTATATCGATTTTGGTTATACGGCCTCATATCCTCTCTGCATACTTACTTTACGTTATTATAATAAAGACGTTTGTTCCAGATTACCCCAGCAAGACAGGCCCTCATCGCCTCCCCGCTCGCCTCCCACCACCTCGGAGCAGCCCCTCGACCTAAGCGCCCGCCCAGGGGGTGCGGGGCCCTCGCTGGGGCCCCCATCTCCCTCGGCTCTGGAGGCCCGACTGGCCGGGCTGCGCGGGGCGCCGATAGACCCTAAGATGTATAAGTGAGTCCTAATTTAATTGCATAATTTTTTTTTGTGACCAGATAAATCAACGCACGTATGAATCGGCACACTTTTTAAAAGTAAAATAAATTTAATAAAATAAATTAAAATAAATAAGTACTAAAATAATTTAGTAAGTTAGATTAGGTTTTAAGGAAAGTTTTTTTTCATACTTCTAATGACTTTATATCCTTTTTTTAAATACTGTTGATTCATACATGCGTTTATTTATCATATAACCATATTTTTAAACCACCAATGCTAATATTTTCCAAAACACATGACAAGTTTTTTTTTTTATAGAAAGCAGTTAGTTTGTGGTTAGACAATTTAATGAAAATAAAACAATAACTTTGTTAATAACCACGAGATTTTATTTAAGTTTATAAGGACCGACCGGTTTCGCTTAACACAAGCATCAAAAACAAAACTAAACTGATCAAAAATACATAGTGTGTGTTTATATATGCAAAATAAAATGAGAAAGAACATAACATAGAACAAAGAAAAATGAGATTGCATGAAATAGAAATCTGACATAATAACCGAGCGAAAGAGACAGAAGTGTACATAATGGAATACCAAGGAATACCTGAACAGGTGATTATGGGATAATGAGACATTTTACGAGATTATAGTAAATATACCTAATATTGGGCTATTGGACACTTAAGTACCCCGAAGACAATCGATATAAATTTATGAGCGTTTTCAACAAATTTTCAACTTTCATAGAAAGCAATTAATTTGTGGTTTGACAAATTTATTAAATTAAACAAACACCTAAGCTACAATTTTTTTTAAATAACACAAACCGGTTTCGCTTATCTCAATCAGGGTAAAGATTCAGTTATAGTTTTAAATTTTACCCTGATGAAGCTTAAGGTAAGCGAAACCGGTTGGTGTTAGTTAAAAACAAACAAATGTATTTGATTTCATTTTTCCTCAATTTAAGAAATCAATATCACCTTCAATAATTTCGCATCTTTTTGGGTGAAATTTTTTTTGTGTGATTGCAAGCTTCTACCCGAATTTACTTGCAAACTAAATAGTGTCTCGGATATATCTAACCGATTTTTAAAATATATTAGATACTTTTTTGTAAGTCTAAAATACGTATTTAATTTATTGGAATAACTTGTATCTTATAAACCTCATTGTAATATTTCTTTAATCATTGAAGATAATATTAATAATTCCTAATATTAACAAAAAGGTCCTGAATTCGATTCCCAGATACGACCTTTTTTCTGTGTCGTATTTCATTTGAAATTATTTTTCCACAACGGTCTTCTACCGTCAGTCTTCAAGTCAGTTCTTTTCAGTTTTATAAAAAAGGAAATATTGCATTTCAAATTTATCCCAATATATATATTTTTTAATACATTGTAGGTATCATATCTACTACGTACCAAAGTTAAAAACATTAAAAAAAACTTTTCCCGCCAGATTTTTTCACATTTCGTGATTTTTTATACTAATTTATAAATAATTGTTGCTATTGAAAAATAGATCGGCTCGTGAAATCATTGTGCTTCAGTAACATTTTATATTTTTTTCGTTTATAATTGATCATAATGAAGTTCAAAATGAATCATTTTGATCCAAAATTCACCCGAAATTAATTTGACAAACACGTCAACACGATATAATGCACACATCTATTAATTCAGGTTAAATTTTGGCAATATAAATACAAAAAAAAATCAACACAGGTGTTCATTTTGTGTCAATACTATGCATGTGTTGGTGCATTCATGTTAGTCCCCAAAAATACCATAAAGCTAATATTTAATATTGGTAGCAAATAACAAATTTTGTTTGCAAAAAAATTATACATTTCACCTTTTTTTTTATGGTGCTACTTGCCCGGTTACAATGTGTTTTAATTCGTATAAAGGGTTATTCAAAATGATGGACTCAATTTCGAACGTTATTTTCCAAGACACGCGTTCGGCCCAGGCTTTTTCCTTTACAAAGACATCCAGTTTGCTCAAATCGGTGATACCAACGACAAATGCTTTCTAGTTGGGGGTTAACTTTTAAAATAGAGACGAATTTTACGCAGCATTACAGTTGCCGACTCAGTTTTACAAAACTCACGAATACCTTGTGCCACATAGTAGACATTTTACTGACAACTAAAGCGAAATGACTACTTGGCGGCGGGAGTACTCTAGTGGTCGTTTGCGCAACTATGTACAATTTGGCGGTGGGACCTGAAACTTTCGGACCTCCTCTTTCAATTTCTATGTAGATCATTCCCATATAACGTTGACTGGTCGATGGCTGAGTTGGCATCGCGTTTGGGTCTCACCCAGGCGTCGTGAGTTCAATTCCTCGGCTGGCTAAGTCCTCCATTTACGACACAAGCAACATCTTCCGCTTACTGTGTTGGTAGTAGGAGATTTTCAAATATTGGCAGGTTATTAGTAACCAGGGAATATTTGTCTTTCTTTTAAAGAAAAATAAAATAAATAAATAAAAAAACGTACACATTTTGAATACCCCTATATTATGTCAGCACTCTACTTGTTATGAAAAAAAATTATTCTCCGGAATATCTAGACTTGCCAACTCATCTCACGGCCTTGCATTTTCTGGTGCAAATCTAAATGAATTTTTTTCAGTCTTTACGCAAATTAACCGTTACCACGTGATTTCCATTGACTCCAACAAAAGTGTCTCCCTTGTTTAGACTTAGACATGACAGTATCTTGACTACAAAATCATCTAAGAGTCCCTTTCTCTTGATCATCACGTTTACATCAGCATTGATGGTGTTGATACCATCCGAATGGTGTTCATATCAATATCCAAAAATAAAATTTGCAAAACAACGCATTTTTTTTTAAATATCTGCCTTTTGTCGTCCGATCTGAAAAATATTACATTACGACTCATAAAGTAATTGGATCGAAGGCCAGTGACTTTTTCTTGAAATCTTCGTGAAAACTTTTGGAATGATCTGATTCTCTTCACGTAAAAAACGTCTAGACAAATAATGTCTAGGGAAAGTAAAACCTATCCATTTTTAATTGAAACGCGAGATTTTTGTAATAAAAAACTTATTTTAATTGTAATGTGATGCTCTTTAAAATCAGTTCAAAGGGATTTCTCACGCTTAAAGATTGTTGAAGATTTATTTTATGAACAGAAAAGGAGACCAGATGATTTTTTTTTTGTTATATTTAAAAGTTGTTATTTTCTTGATTCATATTTCATTCGTCTTTTCCGATGTCAGAAAATTTTAACGAAAATAATATGTTTTGTGGAAGAACCTTGTAATAGGATATGTTATTTTAGTCTTGTAAATTGTCATGTGGAATAATTCGTTGGTAAATACAATGCCACCTACAATATGCTTGTACTAAATCATCTCTGAATAAAAAAATAAATTGAAAAAATATTTGAAATTAATGATTTTGTAAACTTTCACTTACCTCTAAAAAGATATTTTCGTCGCTATGGCCAGAGTGACGTCAACAACGCCATATTCACGAACAAAAACGAACATGTCGTTGACAAAAAAAACATGGCACATCGTCATAAAAAAAATTATTCGTCAACATGAAAATAAAATGAAAATGTTGTCACTCATAATTTTTTTCCTAATTTTTATCTACAATTTTTTTTTTATTAAATACCCTATTCTCAAACTGCAAAGATATCTCAAGTATCATCAAATGCCAAAAGGTAGTTAAAGCAACCAAATAACATGTTCATACGACGGCATGGCATAACACCAAACCATATTTTGCTCACGTTTTGAAGTTTATCTTCAGTTTATGAGGCACCGTTAAATCCGAACAACTTTGGACTTTGAATTGCTGAAATTGAGTCCTAAAATTTTACACCCGACCTACCAGGAATGAATGACAACACCTGACTCAAATGTTTTTGTCAGAAAAGTGAAGAAATCACAACAATAATCACAAAATGGTGCGATACATTGTGTCTTCAAAGAAGTAAGCAGAGAGAATGGAGTACAAATCTGGATAGTAGATTTAACTTACGACTATTCATATCACAACATTAATATGTTTTTTTTATATACGATAATCGATGATGGAGAAATTACAAAAGAGGTTTCTAAGATATTTATATTTAAGAGGCTTCTGGTACTATACCTACCTGTATCTATCAGCCTTCTTTTCGGGGATGCTGGGTATTAGTAGCCTTGACAACAGACGGAAAACAGCTTTGCTTATAATTGCATATAACCACTTAAACGGTCACATCAGAAATCCAAAAATTTAAGAAAAATTTGCCCATATGTTCCTGACAATTTTACTCTAGCGCGCATGCACAGATCTTTCCTTGTTCCGAGATGCCGAACTAATCTAATATTAGTGATGTCCATCGGAAGAATTATGATGTTCTTACATGAGCTAACGTCTGATGTCGACATTTTCCACGCTAATATCGTTAAATTCAAAATGCTGAACAAGTGTGTAACAAATGTTGTTAACAAACTAATAATCTAATGTACTTTTGTCATTGGAATATTTCTGTAAATGTACATTTAAAATAAAATAAATATATCAAAATAGCAGTTGAAAATGGTACTTATTGTATTAATACCATACAAAACTCCCAACTGTACGGAGGGAGTAAGGCTATGGCATTTAAAAGAGTTTTTTTTTATAAATTCAATAATTTTGACCACTCACACACTTGCTCATATGTTAGGAATTTATAATTAATCGTCTTACTGAGAATACATTTTTTTTTGGTTATTTACACACCCAGAAAACTTTTACATGTAAATACAGTTTAGTAGAACCCCATCTATATTAGAAAAAAATTGACTTTGATTCTGATGTGCCAGGGCTATCCGGATCAACATTTGCTCAAAATGTTTCTATTGAAGGCGTCGAATCCGTAGATTTCAGTTTAGCAGTTAAAAAAATTAATCCAAGAATGTCGTTTGGTCGTAATTTAATTCCACCCTTTGTTATTAACGGATAAAAATGATAATAATACTTACTAATAGTATAGCGCCGTTTTTGTGAAAAATTACCTTAAGAGTACTGTACAAATACTACTTGCTATGGTTTATCTCATTATGTACAGATGCACAAATATACTTAAATTTTTTTTTTTTATTTTATTAAAAAAAATTGACGCTTTTTTCCACGTATTTATAAACAAGTGAAAAAAAAAGTTTAAAAAAAAAATTTAATTAAAAGTTACAAAAGTTAAAAGTTTTTTAATAAAAAAAAAACATTTTAATATGGAATTCCGCCATGAATTGACAGTTTCAAATTATAAATAAGAAGCACACTTACCCGATGGGTTACTCCAGATTAAGATGTTAAATTACAAAGTTATCGCTTGAGAAGATATGATTTTGCACGATGTAGGATATTCCAGAACACTATCTAATCCTCTTTTACATATATTTAATATAACAATTGAAAATGGATTTTTTCCCAAACTATGGAAGCTGTCAAAGGTCATCCCTTACACAAAGATTATGACAAGTATCGAGTAACCAACTACCGACCGGAAACTATTCTTTCCGGACCTTCTAATTTATACGACATAATTATCCATAAATATGTATGTGCTAAAGTTGAATAATTTGTGATTGGGTAACAATACGGATTTATACGTGGCCAATCAACCACTACAAATTTACATGTACATACAGATTACGTAGCGAGAGTTAATTCTAGGAAGGATATAGCATTACTTCTTATGTCTCATAAGCTCTTGAACGGTGTTTTATTAAAATCTCTTATCCAGGGTAAAATAGAATTTTATATCCCTGATAATTTCACGCGAGGCCGCCAACACAGGTTTCTATTTCTTCCCAGGTGCAGATCTAACTTACCAGTGAAAATATCTGTTAATTAACTGCTTCGCAGGAAATGTGGATGTTTTCCACATAACCTACAATAATTTCAAACACGAACTAGCTATTATGTCATAATATTGTGTACCTTTTTAAAAATATTTTGTAGCTCTATTTACCTATCTATGTACATAAAAATCAATGCAAGTTTGTAAGTTTGTTTGTTTGTCCTCGATGTTCTCGAAAATCACTGCACCGGTTTCACTGAAAATAGCACAGTTTGTTTTTATTAGAGCCGGGAAGGTTTAGAAAGTAGTTTGAATGAAATCCAATATGTAAAACTGTTGCCGTAACGTTTTAAAATTAGTTTGAAAAATATTGAACCCGCCATGTTTTATTTATTTTAGCCCATAGATATAACACTCTGGTTAGCCACAGATTACATATTCAAAAGAAGAAGGTTTTTTCGGGTAGAATATTTTCAAACTGGAAAACACGATTAGGTACCTACTTAAGAACTTTATGATTTAGATATATTTTAAAAAATAACATTTGGAATGAAATAAAATATTCAAATGAATTTTTCTTTATTTGGAGATATTTACTTTCGCTGTCAAATCAATCATGGCACACTAATAACAGCGACAAGCAAGAATTCACAACTTCATAATTTTATTCCAAAAAAATACCCGAGCAAGGCCGGGTACACATCAGCTAGTTTGTTATATAATTAAGTTAATTGTATTTTTTTGTAATATTATATTGCTTTTGCAATGTATTGGTGTTTAAAGGTATTTTAGCAAAAATAAATAACATCTCTTCAGACATGAGCTAATGAAAAACAGCATTAAACAATAAAAGCAAAAAAAATCTTATCATTTCCAACGGTACTCGCATGTGTAGGCATTTCGCAAGAGACGAATTATTGTTTCGCGGAAAAAAATAATAAAAAAACACTCGGATTCCTGTCAGACTTGTGATAAGGGCAATCGTTCCGGCGGTGCGTCGACCTTTATGTGAGCCAACGGTGCAGCGCTTATATCAACTAAATAATGCATTTTTATTGCACTGAATTATGCAGTCTTACGATATATCCATGTGGAGAAACACATACACATTCAAACGAGGCAATTAAAACAAATATTGCGAAAAGATGCGACGTTTTCCACGAAATAGGTCTTATCAGCGTCCTTTTAAAAACGCCATTTTTGTCTATATTTAAATACGTTCTTTCAAACTACATCATGTTTTATTGAGTTTCAAATGTAGGATCAGCGCCATTTTTTTCTTCTTATTTCCACCTCGTTTTAGAATGATTAAGTTAAAGTACCACGTGTCAAAATGTTCCATCGAACCCAGAATCAAGTTAACCTCTGAGAAACTGGGCGTACTGCTGACTCTGTACAAATCAAGCACGTCCCTCTGTTGGATTTCTTAGTCACTTCTGGTCTGGAGCCCTAAAATACCTGAAAAACTCATGACTCTCTGCAGAAACGGGCGGTCCGTTTGATAGATTCCCCCATCTTAACAAACGGATTTTCAATTTTTAGAGCACAGGCGTCTGGTGGGAATGCTGTTCTTGTTCTACTGGTATTTAAATAGAAGATGCTCTGAGGAACTAACGTCATTGATCTCTTCAGCGCCGGTGCATAGTCGGAAAAACACGCCAAACGCGCTCCAAACATAAGTACACGGTTAACATTTGTCATTTGAAAACAGCCTGACTGTAGAACGATTTCCCAGCCTCTGTGTTTCCTCCCCCCCTACAACATGGATCTCGTCAAAACCTATGTTCACTCCTTATTCTCCTTAAAAGGTAACATCCTCAAAGATAACATAGGCCCTGTAAGAAAATATTTTCCTCAGGGCCTATGTAAAGTTAATGTAAAAAATAATGTTGAATTGAGATATAGGGTGTTTATATAATACATACAATAATTGTTGGGAAACATATATTTTTCATTAAAGTAAAAGGTCTTACAGAAACATTATATTCTAATAGATCACCAAAAGCTGATTCTGAATATATACATTTTATTATATAAACTGTACGTAGAATTAATATATCGTTACTTAAAAACTTTTAAAACGACAAGAGACTTAAACGCCCTGTGATTGGTCGGCAGATTCTGTCAGAACTTAGACCGCTCCCTCATGGGTTGGTCAACGAATGCGTGCAATTTCGCAAATTTTAATCAATTATTTATTTTGTGATTTGTTGATTTTTCAGCGACCTGTGTGGGAGTGTCCTTTTCCGGCAAAATTATGTACGCATAATGTCACCGTATCCTGCCAGATTTATTGCCTATTTTATATTTTACAGTGAACCCAAAAATATAAACACAAATAAATACAACGCATATGCATTTTTTTATGCTTATTGCGATAATACTAATTTTTTAACAGTTCGGTTTGCATTACATGGATCTAATTTCGTCAGCTAAAGTATCATAAAGCAAATTGGGTAAAACTACAAAAACAATTGGTTGATAAAAATTTAATAACAGTTTAATCAGTTGAAACATTATCAGCTTTCAATATACAGGGAAAGTATGACTGACCACTATCATCTTTTAATCTAATGTAACCAATGAAATAGAAGTTACAAAAAATACTTAAAAACTAAACTAAACGTAAACCTTTTCTTGGGTTTTTAATTAAAAATAACAGTATGTAATCTGAGAGCCACAGTGTAATTTCTAATACGTGTAGCTGTCAACATTGTGAATTTTCATAATTCTTTTTATGTTGTAAGATGATTGATAAAGAAAATCAGAACTGCATTAATAATTTTATTTTTTTACAAATATCCTAAGTTAGATCAAATGTCATAAAAATCTAGAAAAATAATAATAAAATAACGGTTTTTTTAAAGCTCATATTTTTATTTACATATTAAAACTTTATAAAATATTTAAAAAAAAAAACAACGGAAAAATGTAATCCTTCCCCACTAGCCGTAATAAAAAAATATTATTTATATTCGGATATCTTTTAGAGTTAGTTCTGATGATAAACTTTAAGTTATGTGAGCGCTGTAAATGAAAGTACATCATTTTAAATTTTAAATAAATATAAGAGCTTTAAAACATTGTTTACAAAATCAAACACTAAAAGTTAAAACATTAATTTTTTTACTTCAGGGCGTGTGAGCTAACTGAGGATACTAAAAAAAATATGGTACAATACTTATTTTCTATCCAAGACACATCTTTTGAGATATCAGGCGAATCTTAATTCGAAAAATAACGATAATTGACAAACCCTAACTCCACAGACGAGTGGGTACACAAATTTAAAAAATTGTCTTGTCAATTGAATTCGTAAAAGTGTGATCTGTATCGATTTGAAATAAACCGCTTGATACCTTTCGACTCGTTGGTCTCGGTGTCTATATGTCCACAATATGGTCAATACAGTAAATTATATTATTTCGGGTGAAAATGATGAAGCATTTTGATTTTCTTCTTTTAATCCAATCTCCATTTTTCTTTACAGGTCCAATCTTCAATAAAAACACGGTCTTTAACGCCCCCCTTAATATCTCATTAAAATATATCACCTACGGACAAAGACTAACATTTTTAGTACTAACCAAATAAACTTTATAAACATGTGCCCTCATCATTGAAATAACCCACAGAGAATACATATAATCAAACTTTTTGTTTCGGTCTGGATAGAAACAAAAGGTACAGATTTTTTTCGAAACATAATAATTCCAAATCAAATAACACAATACCACTTACATTAAAAATAATTATAATTTGTATTAGTTTTTGTATTTCTTATAGTATTAATTGTGTAATATTATCAACGGAATATGATCAATCCTCAACAATACTGTATCAAAAATACTTGAACACCTCAGCACAGGTTTACCTAATGAGGTGTATAGAAAACATTCTAATATACTCGTATCAATCATTTGCAGTACACATTTTTTTTTCGTCACTATAGATTGTAATATTTTTTTAAATCTTATTTTATTAGATGACGTCACAAGGAGGAAATTCACAATTGGTTTATTATTGGTATACTACCAATATATGTATAAAATGATAGATTATATAATGACGATTTCTTAAAAAATGTAAAAAATAAAATAAAAATAAATAAAAATTTGAGTTCATGATAATTCAACACACGTAAGAATCGGCACAATTTTTAAAGTTGATATAAAATCATTAAAATTATTTTTTTATAAAAATTTTAAAAAAATATTTAGGTTAGGTCAGATTAGGTTTCCTGGTTTTTTTCGTGCTTTTAAAAAATGTGCCGATTCACACGTGTATTAAATTGTGCGGTCACCAGAAAATTTCCAAATATAGACTTTCTTTCTTGAACAGATGATCGATTACATTGGCCTATCTAGGGCCTAAATTGACGATATTATTTTCTTTCAAATTGGTATAGATTCCATTTCTTTTTCTTTATCTCTTTAGTGATTTTAAATAACAGTGTTGTTACATTAAACAAAATTATCTACACGAATTACTGAAGGCACCAATCTTTTACAATCAATATCAATGGCGATCTTCAAAAAATGAGGTCAACGTTCTATTATCACCGCAAATGTCACCTAAAAATGCAAATATGTTTTATCACGTTTAGACATGGGCGTTTCAGTTTATTTTTAAAAATAACCGATTATTCCGTTTTTTTTCAAAATAAACGGATACTAGAAACTGTTTAAAAACAACGAAACAAATTAGAAAAAAAACGGGTGTGGTGAAAGCGTTTCGTGAAAACGATCAGTGACGGAGTTTCGGATGGAAGATTTAACGTGAAATCGTTTAATTTGCAAGCATTTCTTTGCAAACGGTTTAAGACGGGTATAACAATTTAGTACAGCGTTGCGTGGAGCTGTTTTAAACGTATCTCAAACGAGTTATGCTCTATTGGTATCACTTAATTAATCTTTTTTTTCTGTTTTTTTTTAAATTTAAAATAAGACATTCGAGAGTTGAATTTATAACCTTTTCGTGAGTTATCAATTCAACTCATTATGGGATTGTAAATTATTACTATATATTATTTTATTTTACAGGGATTCCAAGGCAAATAAGTATTTGAAAATATAAAAACTAAAAAATATGTATACTAGTATAAACAACAGAAAGATAACAGAAATAAATGTACAGACTCGAAACATACATACTTCGAGCAGGTTTATTCCGGGCGAAGCTACACTTTTTCTTTAAAACGGTTATCCTAAAATTCGCGAAACTGTTGTAACCGTTTCTAAAGTTACGAAAAAACGGTTATACGTTATCTTACTCACCTCTAATCACTTATATTACTTAGTCCAAAAAGATTTCCTCGAAGAAACTTGTTTTACATACGTGCGATAGCTTGATTTTCCGGAATATATCTTTATTTAGAATTACGGCTATAGAAAAAGTCTTTATGGATAAAATTTTATGGATAAGATGACCAAAATGTAGCGGGTTTGATTCCCACCCGACAAATTAATTCTCATTTACTATATCGCCTTATGTTATAAAGTTTGTTTGATAGTTTCAAGCTGGACAACTCAAGGAAAAGTGATTTTGCAAGATGAAAACAGTTGCGGGAATGTAGAAAATTCAAACAATCCAGTTTTTCAAATTTCTTAACCCAAGAGATCCTGTAAATGAGTTTTGCTGCTTCAGCTCTTCGATTTTCTGCTTCATAGTGACTAAATCCATCTTCTTTATAGGAAAATTTGTTAGGAAACGTATAGAGAAACATGTTGGGAAACTTATAAAGAAATATACATTAAAACTTATATGGAAATTTTTAGGGAATCGCATAGGAAAACATACAGGGAAATTATAAAGAAAATTTATCTAGGAACTGATTCAAATCCCTATTTAATACAAATCACACATGGATAAAGCAATTGGTACCTTGTTCATAAGTGCCATTTTTCCTTGGTGTTTATTCACCGTATTATTTGTGTGACATCATTCTGTACGACAAGATTCTGCCGTCTGTTTCACAGGACATTAACCTTTCATGCGATTAATTTGTTTATTGTTTTTATTCAGTCCCATGTTTTTTTGTTGTTATCTTAAATTCTTATTTTTATTGTTATTAAAGTCATTCATTTTTTTTTACTTGGACCATTGAAATCTAGAAGATGTGGAATAACGATGAAAACTGGGCGTAAAAATAATTATATTAAATTGCATTACATAAGATAATTAGTATTTTAATAAGGTTAAGGTAATATACTCGAAAATATAAAGATAGCTGCAAATAATATGGGATAAAAAATGGAGAATAATATTAACAAATCTTGAATTTGAGATAAGATATCGATGAAAATGACATAAATTGAACTGGTATCATTAGCTAACTTGGTTAAGCGGTTGCCCCCGGATAGGCAGAGGTCCTGGGTTCGAGTCCCAGGTGCGACTGAACTCTTTTTATTTTCTGTCGTTTTTAAACCGTTTTCATGTTTCATTTAGGTTATGTTAATATTATTTTCTACAATGATTTTATATCCTCTATTCATTTCATCCGTCTCTTTAATAAAACCACAACCAAATATTATCACAGACCGAGTTATGATTTCATGGAAGACTCTAGAAATATTCTGATATATCTGTGGCATTTTCGTCAAAGTTTACTTTCCATCCATGTATGAATATTTAAATAATAAAAATACAAGACATCTTCTCAAAAGCTGATGGTCAAAACAAAGAGACTTACTGTTGATAATACAGTGTTGTCAAATAGATCAGTCAAAAAAATTTTTTTTTTTTGGACTAAGTTATTACAGCTTATAAACTTGATTGTAATATATTTTTAATCATTTGAGATAATATTAACAACTCTCAAAATTAAACGTAAAACAAAAAAGACACAGTAAATAAAAAGATATTAGTAGCAACTGGGACTCGAACCCAAGACCTCACGGTCTATCCAAGATCTTGCGCACTAATTCACTGATATTGACAGTTTTTAGAAATCGAAGTACGGTACCGATAAAGGTGACTGAACGGATTGGGATAGCTGTAGCTCAGTGCATTAGAGCGCAAGGTCCCGGAAAGACCATGATGTTCTGGGTTTGAATCCCTGTTGCTACTGTTAGCTTTTTAGTTTCTGTGTCTGTTCTGTTTTTGAGAATTGCAAATACTCGTAATCTTCAATTTTAATCGAAATATGTTCCCGGAGATCAACAATCTAACAGTCGATTTCAAAACAAAGAGACTTACCAATAACACATCGATCAGTTAAAAATCAATTAATCGATACATGTTCCCAGAGATCAGTAATCTAATAGCTGAAAGCCGAAAGCCAAAATAATGAGAATAAGAAACACAAATATATTTTGAACGTCTTTATCTATTAGCAGAGTGTACATTAAAAGCTTTAATTTTTTTTATATGAAGATTACTTGTGAAATTTTGTCAATATGGTCGTCTTTGACAAATGTGTTTCAGAAAGTTCGACATTCGGGGTTCGACATTCTGCGTACCAGACCATAAAGGCTGAAAAGCTGTGCCTACCGTAAGAAAAACGAAGAATAAAACTAAATTCAAATGTCGTTAATAAATACGACAAATTTCTGATGTAAACGTTTTATTCCATGAATTTGGTAAGAAACTGGTAAAACGGCCATTTTTAATGCACAATTCATATCCGAATTTGAAAAACTACACAGAGCCTACCTTTGGTTCTAGAGCAATGTGCGCCACATTTAAACAACTGAAAATAATTCAAATGTTGACAAGTGCTATCATGTGTTGTCAAGTCGATATTAGTTCCCAGCTAGGTAGATTGCCTTTATACTCAACCAAATATTACTAAAAATGGACGATTATACAAAATCCAACGGTAAAAAAAAATGTGTACGGAATCGTCAACGCGTTTTGATTGATAGCCGATGTTCTAGTTTTATGATGTTTGTTTTATTTTTATATCTCTTTTTAATTCATTTAATTGGTAGATAACAAATCAATGCGGAAAATAATCCAAACATGTGTTTTAACTTTTTTTTTCTTGGGTATTTTAATAATTAACAACTATGTAACAATTTCTACACATTTTGTTCTGGAAGTATTTTAATTCTCGTTGTACATTTATTGCTTAGTATTAGGAAGTTACTACCGGCTTCACACAGTTTTCAACATAAAATAGAATATTTTTTTTACCTGCATGATTGTTAAAATTATAATTGCAAGAAAATGGAAACCACACAGGCGCTGCCTGTGCGTGGGTAATCAGAAAAATTTAAGTGTATAAGAGTACTGTAATATTAAATATTTTAAGTATTGTAACGTCAATAAATTACAATACTTAATGGAAATTTTAAAATTACAGAGTAAGTAAGCAGATTTTTTTTTGTTTATAATTAGTAAATGTTTAAGTTATAGTTAAAGTAAGTAAAAAGAAGAAACAAAGATTTTGTAGAAGTAATGTGTCAACATCTAAATCATTTAGCCAGGATTTTACGTCTTTTACGTAGAAAGATAATTTATTTCTTATTGAATTTCTTTTGGTAAAAAGGTGAATGTACGAGTACAATAAAAACAGCCCTGTGTTTGCATTAATTTAGTGTACGATTGAGTAGAATAAATCACGCATTTAGCCCTTTTACTAATACGAATGTATTAACTCTTCTGTGTCATTCACTAGCGTTTTTAAAACTATCAAATTATATAAGTACCTGTATAATTTAAGTTATCAGGAGTCAAAATAAGCAAACATGGTTAGCAAAGGTGACTTCCAGTATGCCATTATTTATTGGTATCAGGAAACATGAACTCTGTATAAAAATAATTATTATTCCGAGTTTTCCAATACTTATTGGAAACAGGCCATACCTGCTTCAGTAAAGAAAAAGCTATATTTAAACATTCTGATTTTGATACATATTTTTCATTGTGCGCCTTAGAGACTTAAATATAATAAACAAAAAAATTAAAACAACAAAATATTTTGTCAACAAAATAATATCACCCTGTAAGTCACCTTTGCTAACCATGTTTCCTTATTTTGACTCTTCCCGGCTTCCTCCATACAAATCTCCACCCACGCCGAACAATATATAATTGCTTCTGTGCTTGTATAATTAATATTAGTCTTGAGAATGCTGGTGAATGACAGTGAAATTTATTTTTTTTTATCTTCATCACATTATTAACGCAATTTAATTTTTTTTTTAAAGCAATATCATCTAAATTCGTGTTCTATTTATACCAAACATATTTCTAATCTGTTAAATTGTTAGCAGAAAGGAATGAACGCCTAAAATATATAGCACAGAATACGTTCACTCGAAATCCTAAACTGTTTTTCTTGTTGTTGTATAAAGCATTAAAACTGCTTATCTGGAGCCGCAAAAACACTCGATCGATGAGCTCTGGCGTCATGAAATATGAACAGCTAATTTTTCTACTACTTCTAGATTACCGCAACTTTGTTATGCCTACGAACTCACTTCGGTCGAGCATTATGATGGTTAAATTTTTTGTGAATTTTTTTTTTTTCAATTCTTAATTATAAAAAATAATAATGGGTTGAAATCAATGCCAACGCCGGATAATAATGCCAGTTATTCATAAACATAAAAAATCATTATATTGCTAATTGTAATTTACTGTACAACCCCTAAAACATTGTTTCCTTATGTATGCTTAAAATTTGATGTAAAAACGATTTTAAATTGTAGAACACCAAAAACAAAATAATCTGCATACTTTTCTTGGTATTAAATCACCGCTAATATTGAGCTCGAAAAGACGTAACCTTAAGCTAAATGTATTTTCAATAATTTCGACAAAGTTAACTTTTTTTAAACTTTTAAATAAAGTGGTTAAATAAATAAATAAAAAAACATACTCATTTGAAACGGTCGTAAACAAACAATGCATCTTGAAAGGTTGATAGGAGTGTTGGTTAAATTAACAAATGATTAATCCTTACGTATAAAAAATATGATTAGTAACACTAACCAACTAACCATCACGCTGTTTCTCCACTGGGTTAGGCAGAGGGGACGGATCGCCAAACAACTCAGTCTTGACAAATACTTCTTGCTTCATTCACATTCACACGTCGTCTCATACATTCTCTTCTGTTATTCTGACATCGGACATTGTACGACTAAGGTTTTTAATTCACTTGATCGTGCTGTATCTTCCTCGGCATCCCTGGCTTCTTCTGCCAGTCACATTCACGTCATATATTCTCGTTACACTCCTTTGTCGTTCATTTGCTGTACAAAAATCATCTAAGCATCACTTCCTTAATCTTACTCATTACACTTGCCTTGCATTCTTTGCTAATTTCAAGATTTTTATGCGATCATACATGATGTTATCACAAATTCGCCTCAGAGATCTCATTTCCTAAGCATTCAGTCTACTTTCATCGTTCCTCTACTAGTTCCATCCCTCAGTGCCATACGTCAGGGTTGGAATCAGCACTCCATTGTGGACTGCAAGCTTCCCTTCTTTGGATTTTTTTTTGTTAGTGACAACTGCGTTCAATTTTCCATTAATGGAGTTTCCTGCGTTCACCTATCTTTAAATATCCATATCAGTATCTCCATCTCTCGTAAGCATACTTCCCAAATATACAAATTCATCGACCTTCTCCGAGTATTCATCATTCACAACTTTATTGCACACTGTTTTCGTACTCTCTCTTTCAAACACCAAGACTTTAGACTTACTTACATTCATCATTAGCTCATTTTTTGTACATACTTCGTTAATCCTAGATGCACTGTTCCATACTGTTAGCAATCAGAACCCCATCATCAGCATACAACGGCAACATGCTTTCAGATTACGTAGTTTCGCGCCCAAGCCCACCTCTCTCAATTCTCGCATACAATCTATGTATATGATTAGTATTCTAGTGTTGGTAACGTAACAACAGCAAAAAATTCCCAGTACCTACTGGCAAAAATACTAGTTAACTCAACGTTAAAAAAAACAGAATTTCGTTTTCAATTTGTGCGTATGACAAAAATCCGATATGTGTGATTGAAAAAATGAATTGTGAAACTTTGAAAACGTGCGAAAATGCAAATATGACTGCGTGCGATGGAATGGGATTCCCGGTATCAGTGTGTTGAATAAATATTGGCCTTTTGTATAAACTCAACTCATTTTGAATTTCATCAGAAGTTGTGCAGTGTCACTGTGTCGGAATTTCGTTCACCTCTCCGAAATGTTGGGGCTAGTTTTGTATTAAACCACTTGTAGTAGTCCGCATCGAGGTCCACTGGGAAAAGGTAGAATTAGATAAAGAAATAGTAAATATAATTATTTTTTTTAAGGATTTGTAATAATTTTGTCGCGTCATTATTAATATAATAAATAATAACAACTTTAATTTTTAATTATTTTATTGAAGTTTAAAAACCTCTTTGTAATATTTAATCATTGAAGAAGATAATATTAACATAACCTAAATGAAACATGAAACCGAAAAAAACAACAGAAAATAAAAGGATATCGGTCGCATCTGGGACTCGAACCCGAGACCTCTGTATTTCCGGGACAACCGCTTTACCAACATAGCTAATGAGACCAGTTCAATGTATGTCACCTTCATCGATATCATCCTCCATTTTTTATTATGATGATTACAAAGTTCTTCATGAACACAATTGCAATTTAGATAGTGTCTCGGATAAATATCCGATTTTTATTATTTATTTGAGACATCTATTGACTTTTTACTAAAAGTCTAAAGAATATTCATTTTTTTTAATTTTTAATTATTTTATTGAGGATGATATTGACAAAGTCTTAAATTTGAAATATGATATCGATGAACATATTCTAAATTGAACTGGTCTCATTAGCTAAGTCGGTAAAAGCGATTTTCCCGGAAAGACAGGGGTCCTGGGTTCGAGTCCCAGATGCGACTGATATCTTTTTATTTTCTGTTGTTTTTTCGGTTTCGTGTTTCATTTAGGTTATGTTAATATCATCTTCTTCAGTGAATGACGGCCGAGGAAGACATGGCACGATAAAGTGAATCAAATACTTGAGTCATAATAGAAGAGAATGTATGAGACGATGTATGTATGTGAATGAAGCAAGAAGTGAATGCTAAGATCGAGTTATTTGTCCGTCCGTCATTTCTGGCCACCCCTGCGGAAAAAAGGCGTGATGGTTAGTTAGTTAGTTTAAATAAAATATATGTTTTTTAAATAACCATAAAATTATACAATTAAACTTACAAAATCGGAATCTATGTTTATTGTTCTATATTCATTATCGTGAAGGCAATATATATACTTATAACGTACAAACTAAACGTAAACAGATTTACGTGATTTTTTCCCCTTTAAAACATTATATTTGTGTGCGATTCCCTTCTACCCCTCAGTCGATGTAGAATATTAAACAGGATCGGTTGCATACACAAAAAGGATTCCGTTGAGAATTATCGTCTTGTTAATATGTAAATTAGTCTTACAAACCATATTATCAACGTAACTCAGTAGATGTGCATTTTAATTGGATTTTATTCCTTGATGATATTGTCGGGGTATAAATAAAGACACCCCCCACCCTTCATTGTATTTTGGGATGCGTATTAGAAGTTAAAGCAGTGGCTGCGGGGTCGACTCTCACAGTTGTCAAAATAAGTTTTACAAATCAGCGAAAAAATGCCTAATTTAAAATGGTAGTAAAATATATTTCTCGCTTCCATCGATGGGCTAAGGAAGAACGCTTCTATTCTAGATTTAAACCGATTTTTCACAAAACGTTCACTTTATTTGAGGGCAAAACCAATACAATGGGATAAATTGATAATAATTTATTTGTCCCAAAGTACTATAACCATGGTTTAAATTCAAGGAATGTGTTCAAACAGAGGTCATATCAAGTTTAGGTAATTTTTGAATCAATTTCAGGAAACAAAACAGTACATCCGGGCGGTTTTGTTAGGGTAATTTTTTTTTTTTTAAATAATCGGAAAGTGGTGAAATATAAAAATGGGGGCGATAAACATTCCGTCTGCGTTTACACACTGTCTGAGGGAGAGACACAGTGGTGGAACGTGGTGCCAGTTTTTTTGTATTATATATATATATATTTTTATATTTATTTTTTATTGTAGGATTCCTTAGACCGTCATTGCGGCTCTCCGAGGAAGGTGGTGAATTTAATGTTTTCGAGTTTTATTGTTGGAATTCCATTTTCATCAAAAGTAAAAAAAAAATAATTCAAGTACTCTTATTATTTAAACTTTGAAAGGCAATTAAATTTATCGAGTGGCCCAATTTTGAACATTTTTTTTTAAATTTACAATTACCTAGAAATTTCAAACAAAAGCTGTGCAAATGTCACAACACCAGAACAGACCTTACCGTAAACAAGTTTTGGTTGCTTCGAATAAACAAAATCCTGCTACGTAACTCAAAATGAATGATTTAGTATTTGTTTCACTTTTTGATTTTACAGAACGTTATTCGGATGATTTTTAAAAATTAATATTTTTACAGCTCACAATTTATTTTACAAACCAACCACAAAAACCTTAAAAATGTGTACTTTTGTTTGTTTAACGAACATATCTCGATCATTCTCCGCTCCGCCACTGTGGCAAGTGGGAAAACAAGTGTAGGTAATGACAAAAAAGGTGCAAAAATAGAGCAGCCCGAACAAACAGCGGGGCGTTAACCCGCCTCAGACTTGAGCCCGACTAATTCGCTACAATGTATTTGAAACATCACACTCGCGAGGATTTGCCTGGAATTTTTAATTAAAAACTTTTTCTTGGTTTTTAACCTCACCGTTAACACGTGTCAGGTTTTTATGCAGCACCGAATTTTGCTCAAAAATTTAAATAAAAATTGAATAGCAAGTATTTCGCATTTCGCAAAGAAATTGTTTTATTATGGCATTTTGAAGGATTTTATACGCGGCCATATTTTTTTTATAGTTTACCTCTTTATGCATGGGCAGAGTAATAAATGACAAATTAAAGCGTTTGTTCTCTTTCTTTTTATTTCTCTTTTTTTTAAAGAAAAACAAACGTTCCCTTAATAATAATAATAATGATTGACTTACTTCTATAGCGCCGTTCTCAGTAGAAAATCACCTCAAGGGCGCTTTACAACTAATTTATTTAACCTATAACTTTGACTAATAACTAATAGCTTACAGCTAAGATTTACTACTAGCGAATTATAAATAAGATTTATAATTAATGACTTATAACAAAGAACTATAACTAATAACTCACTACTGAGACTTATAACAAAGAACTATAACTAATAACTTCCTACTGAGACTTATAACTACTGACTTTCATCTATGACTTATAGCTAGCGATATACAGCTAAGACTTATAACTAAAAACTCACGTTGTCTAAAAAAGTGAAACTAGCACTCCAAAATGAAGTGCTGATACCAACCATGATGTATGGCAGTGAGGCATGGAACTGGCAGAGGAAGGATGAAAGAAGACTGAATTCTGTAGAAATGAGATCTTTGAGACGAATGTGTGGTAAAACCATGTATGATCGTGTGAAATATGTTGAGAATCGTAAAGAATACAAGGCTGATGTACGCGTGATGAACAAAATTAAGAAAGGGATGTTTAGATTATTCGGACATGTAGAGCGAATTAATAAAACGAAGAAAGGAGTGTAAGGAGGAATATATGACGCGAATGTGAATAGAAGAAGAAGCCGGGGACGTCCGAGGAAAACATGTAAATCAAATACTTGAGTCGGGCTATGTCAGAAGTCGGAATAACAGAAGAGAATGCATGAGACGTTGTATGAATGTGAATGAAGCAGGGAGTGTATTCCAAAATCGAGTTGTTTGGCGGTCCATCCTCTCTCCCATCTCCTGCGGGGAAACAGCGTGATGGTTATTAAGTTAATATTAAACTGCCAGAATTACACACGGACGAAATTACAAATGGACGTAATTACACATGAAGGGAATTACACCTACTTAAATTATGTACAAAACAACTTTTTTTTAATATGTCATAATTTAGTGTATTTTAAAGTGTGTACAAAATAAATTATATATTGGAAATAAAAGTTAGATTTGACAGCCGAACACCTGCCTAATTCAGTATTTTGACGGAAATTTACATTAAAAAAGTGATATTTTTGGCAGATAAGTACTATTTCATATTTGTGATAAGTTTTTTTTTCAATACATGTTATAATAATAATAATAATAATTATTATTATTATTATTATTATTATTATTATAAAAATAGTAATAATAATAATAATAATAATAATTGGATGATTTGTATAGCGCTGTTTTTGTGAAAAATCACCTCAAGGGCGCTTATATTGTATTTGAGCCCAAGCATCTTTTGTTGTTGTACAAATATTACGCAATTATATTTTTTTACATATACATAAATATACGAGTATGTAAAACTTTTTTTTGTTATTTTAAAATTTGAACGATTTAGAAAAAGATTTTGTAGCGTTTATTGTAATTTGAGTAAATATAATTCTCTCGATGTGTAAATACATCCATGTGTAATTTGAGTAAGTGTAATTCTCTCGATGTGCAAATACATCCATGTGTAATTTCAGTAAGTGTAATTCTCTCGATGTGTAAATACATCCGTGTGTAATTTGAGTAAGTGTAATTCTCTCGATGTGCAAATACATCCATGTGTAATTTGAGTAAGTGTAATTCTCTCGGTGTTTAAATACATCCACGTATAATTTAAGTAAGTGTAATTCCCTCGATGTGTAAATACATCCATGTGTAATATTGTCCATGTGTAATTCTGGCAATATTAATTGGTACATAAAATTCACTCTTGAGTAATTTCATCATGTAACCGCTTTAGATATTAATGTCAAGCAATACAGCAATAAAAATATTAATATTGTGTTATTTCTGTATTTTTCTCAGCCGAGCAAAGCCGCGACTAGCGCCGACTGGCGGCCGGCGCGCCTACTCCGAGGCTGAGCTACAGATGGCGCTGCGAGACATCCAGTCCGGGAGACTCGGCACCAGGCGCGCCGCGGTGATCTACAACATCCCTCGCTCCACGCTGCGCAACAAGGTGTACAAGCTGGCTGTGGAGAGGGAGCGGGAGGCGCGTCTGCCGGGACAGCTTTCAGGTGCTGCTGACAGAGGTAACGGGGCAAATGCGAGCACTGTGTTATTTGGTGGTGGTACTGGCGACTTGTAAAATCTAGCATTTAGTTCTAAGTTCATTATAATTCAGCATCTTCTATAACCCTCGGAGAGTCCTGGCCGCCTCTAGGAAACGTCAAAACTTCTGCTGGTCTCCTTCCATCTTTCTTCAGTTTCTTATATCACATGGTTGTCATTTGTCTCCATACCGTCCGGTTTCATGTTTTCAGGTTTCCCGTGGTTAATGCTACAATAATTGAGAAGCTCTAGCTGTTTATGGAAATGCCTCCACTTTTAGTCTCATCTTGTCTTTCTACATTACACTGTCCACTATTCGGTCACCTAATCTTTAAAAGCCCAACACTCCTTCGTCTTGCATTTTGGTCGGCTATCTTTCGTCCTTGCTACGTGACCTGTCCCGCAAAGTCGCCCCAGATTTATGACTCTTGTTGTTAACGGATGCGAAGATTTCATCACTGGAGGAACGACACTTGAAGGATCCTGTCTGCCTTTGGAAAACACCTTCACTCTTGCCGGTCTCCTGTAGTTATTCTCAGAGTTCTTATGTCGAAGAAAACGGTGTATACCTTCTTATAAAAATGTGTCATAAAAAACCTCATTTGGTGAGTGACTACCTTTCAATCCAATAGTACCAGTGAAAATTACAGTCATTATATATCAGCGTTTTTGATCTCTATTGGACTATTTATATACTTATTCTTCATTTTAAAAGTATCCTATTCGTGATACAGGGAAGATTTTGGATCCAGGGGTGCTATTCCCGTTCTTTTTAAGGAAGATTTCTTACGTTTTTCCTTAGGGTTAAAGACTTCTTGATTATCTGCGGAATTCCAGTAAGACATAGTAAATAAATAGATTGTCAAGAGATTATTTGAAAACACAAATTGATGAAATATCATCAAGTGAATTTTGAACTAAAACTTTTAAAAACAATTACGTTATATTATAATTCATTTTAATACATTTTTATTTTATTTTAAATATCATAAATAAGCCTTTTATCGAAGTATCAAGTTTTTTAAAAGGGTACCTACCTCATTAGATAGTAATGACCTTTTTTATCTTTAGTTCTAAAAGTGACATTTGAATTTGTGCCGACCGAAGAGGTGGGTCATTCCACTTATTTTAAAAACTCGGTTCCAATTCCGAGTTTAGCCACATGGACTCGACTCCTCGGACTCGGTCTTCATTCTTTTCGGTCCGCATAGGGCCGCTGTTCCGGAATCAAAAATCGTTCATACTACACTGATGAATAGGGACGCCTTTCGTTTCTGATTCCAATCCAAAACCTTTGCCGTTCCTTGAATGTGAATTCGGAACAAATGAATCCGGATTCGCGAACTCGGAGTGAGTCCACCGCCTTCGGAATCGAATTCATTGGACTCACTCGGTCGTACCGACTCTCTTCAATGCCGGGCTTGACGTGAATTGTCAAAAATGTCAACATATATAATGTTTGCTAGCTAATTGTTTAAATTAAATAATAACATAATTGGTAACGTATTTAATATTGAGTTTTTCTCTTGTTAAATTATTGACATTTTTTATGGATGTCGCTCGCCGAATTCAGCTGACAGCACGATAGAACCGGAACCGCAGTTAAGTAAGAAGGCTTTAACCCTAAGGAAAAAGTTAAGGAATCTTCCTTAAAACGAACGGGAATAGCGCCCCAGGAATTTTAAAAATATTAACTGCGGTGATAGCTTCTACAGACACCTTTGTTCTTTTTCAGTTTGGTATCGTGTCAATTATGGTAAAGTTCCTCCACTCCCATTCGATCCCATGGATACAGTATTCGCTTCCACTTCATCTAGCCACCCAAGTTTTCAATTACTCAACTCAAGGGTGAGAGGGACGTCGGAGCGGCATTATTTATTATATCGAAATATTGATAGTGTTATTACGCAATACGATAAACATAATGTTTTTTAATAGAAAAATATTTGTTAAATATTTTATAAATTTACGTAGGCTTAGCATTTATCAAAATCTAATCAGAAATATTACTTTTTCCGACCTTCCTATTGTATGTTTTACAAAATATTTAAAATATGAATATGATTTTTAAAGTAGAGAAAAATATTTTTATTCCTCTCTCGTTACGTTTCTGTAAATAAACTTAACCGAATATTTATAATCCGCATTAAAATTTAAAAAAAAAAAAACATTAAAGTGACATAATGTTTATGAAAAATGTAAACTACACACTGTTCTTTTTTTAATTTATCTCAACGAACAAGTTAAAGAAAAACTTTCACAGCATTTTTAAGGATATTCAACTTTTTAAAAGTTTTTGTAAAACATGCGTAGAAAGGTCAGAAATGTTTAATATTTCTCATTTTATGTTTATAAATGCTAAGCCCATGCAAATTTAAAAAAAAAACGTAATAAATATTTTTCTCTTTAAAAACACCATGTTTATCGTATTGCACAATAATATTATCATTATTTTGAATATATAAATAATAACTCTCCGATGTCCCTCTCCCCATTAAAAAAAAAATCCAAATCCGTTCCAAAAATCGAGATAAACAGTATCGAAATGTGTATTTCATTCCTTTCTTCCTAGTGAACTATTTCGCGATGTTTACTCGTCAGCTTAAAATTTAAGGCTTTTAAAATTAATAATAATATCCTTCCTGCAAAGATACTTGGATTAATTTGTCGGCAGAAGCATGATTACAAATGTACAGAAGTTATAATGATGACAGAATCGTTTCTCGGGTTGCATTGGTGTTGCATGCTATCATGAAGCTGACAGTACCACCACTAATTTGATTATCGAGTCACAAAAGAACTGAACCTAATTGAGTAAATATTAACATAACCTTAAAATGCATGGTAATAAATACCATGATTCGAGGCTTTTAAGTCATGTGACAAAAACATGAATCACGGAATTTGCATTATCGAAATACCTTGTGTTTGCTTCACAGTGCTCTATTTTGATGTGTTGTATTTTTTGTGAAAATGCTTTTTTTTCCGGAATAAACATTTTAATTTAAGGAGTTTAAATTAAATATAATTTTTATTTGTCTAACAATATTTTATTTGTTTCAGCAGATGACTCCAATGATATAACTGATGACGTGGACGATGATAAGGACTCTGTGATGGACGAAGATAAAGAGGAAGAAAGAGAAATACCTAGACCACTCCTTTCCATGGAGGACATCCTGCGTTACTCTCAAATGGAAAACTCCAACTATGGTCAGTCAGAAAACCTTCGTTCCTTGCTCCAGAAGGGAGGACAAAAGTTCTTCGACATGGAAAGCCCGAAGAGAGAACTTGCTCCAGAGCCTTGGCAAACACCAGAACAAAACGTAAACACGTACATACAATCACTCCTTATGGCCAGTGGACTAGGGGCACAAATTCCAAAACCCGAAGAAAATACTAGTGTTCCAATGATGCCAGAAATAGTAAGACTCTTGGCGGAAGAACGACATAACATTTTAAAAGAACAACTCATGAAACGAGAACATCTCAACAATGGAAAACAAAACGAATTATCTGAGGATGATATAGCAATGAACAAAAGAATATTCTCTAGGCAGAGTTCATCAGCAAGTTCTGTCATCACAAGAAATGATAGAGCTACACCCGGTAAGAAATCTGACTCACCAGAAGATGAAGCAATGGAGGTGGATCAAACTGGAGGAGAGTCAAGAGATTCGCCTTCTAATGTTATACTTAAGATTCCGTCCTTCAAACCTTTGACGCAAGGACAGAATTCTGGGAAGAATGGTGGTGAAGCCTTCGCGGGTCCCGCCACTTCGCCTCTCCCCTATTTTAGTCGCAGCCCTCATCAAGACATGTCTTCCGTGTCTCGTCCCTCTGACCGCCTTTCTCCATCCATGGGACATGTCAAGGGAATGTTTTCTTTAAAAGATGTCATCGCTAAAAGCATAAGTCAGAAATTCCAACAACATGGCCCACCATCAAATCATAACAATGACATGAGCCATATGAAAGTCAACTCCGCAATGGATGCTATGGAAGGCCTTGCTTTCAAGCGTGGAAGTATGACGCCTCCCGTGGGAGGTCAAGGTATTTCGGTTATCAAGAATCTTACAAGTCATGACCTTACAAGAAGTTTTGGGTCCAATAACTCCGGATCACAAAATCAACAAAACAACGCTGTAGGTGGAAAAGGTACGAGGCCAAAGAGAGGGAAGTATCGCAATTACGATAGAGATAGTCTTGTCGAAGCCGTTAAGGCTGTCCAGAGGGGAGAAATGTCTGTTCACCGGGCAGGAAGCTATTACGGAGTTCCACACTCCACACTCGAGTACAAAGTCAAGGAGAGACACCTGATGAGGCCAAGGAAACGAGAACCCAAAAATATCAACCAAGACGATAAATTACAGTCTCCCAGCGCCAGCAAGCCTACGGATATTCCAGGTGCCAGCGTATTAAGAGCAGATAAACCTAAAGTGATGCAGAAACTTCCATCAAAACCAAACTTCCCTGCGAGTTCTCCCAATGGACTCAAGATGCCACCGATCTTCGATGGTAGTTTAGGATTGGGATACAATCCTTCACCATTTCCGTTCTGGCCCCATGCACCTCCAGGATTCCCAGGACTACCCGTAGAGTTTTCTCAAAGGAATCCTGGCACATCTGGAAGCTTTCCTCCTAACAACGAATCGTTTTTTGCTTCGCAAATGATGCAGAGATTACAGGAGGAGTCAGCTAGGCTCCCTGGTCCAGCTAGGAAAGATCCTTTGCTGGACTCTGCGAGAGAGATGGCTGATATTTATGATGGCGCAGTAGGAGCAAATGGTTCGTTTCTCGAAGGAATCATCAGATCTAGTTTAGAGAGACCAGGACAGAGAAGTGGGAGTGGTGAAGCAGAAAGTGATGGAGAAGCAGTGAGAAGACGACTAAGACCAGATGACTTACTTCTAGCGGAGGAGATGAGAGAAGCGGCCCGGAGGCTCCGCGCAAGGGAGGCTAGCGCTCCTCCCCCTCCCACCCAGCCCCACCCCTCCTAGATTAACAAGGGGGTGATTTGAAATTAATCTTTATTTTTCTGCCGCGGCGCCTGCGTGTCCGCCGTTGTTGCAAGATGTAAAATATAGATATAATTATATTTTTGACAAGGTGTATTGCCGGTGACTGAAGCCTTGCCAAGAACAACCGACCGACAAGAAACCGACGGGGAATGGTGCACCGAAATCTACGACCACGCGCGAGCTCGGCTTGAGCTTCTCTGTGCTTGACAAAAAGCTTAGATTTCCGAGTGTTCACGTGTGATTTCCAGTTAATTGAAAGCGAGGACTTTGGCTCAGTGGAATGTAAGTTTTCCATTCGAGGCGCGATATTTTTGATGTTCTATCTCTCTTGAATTTATACATTTATCCAAATTAAAAGTAAACGTGTTATATTGTATGCATTTATAAGTGTTTGGCGTTCAAAATCATACATAATCTCTAATATTAATGTACGTTTGATGTATTCGGCTGAAATTATCGTATTCTATTTATAGTCATATTGTACCCCCCATTATATTATCTACGTCGATGTTCGTGTAAAATTAATCAAAATTTGTCTATGTGTCTTGACCGTATTGTATACCTCACCGAATATTACATTATATTAAATATTCTTTGAAAAAGGAAAATATCCGAGCGGCGAAGAAACGTTTGTATCTCATATCGTATTTACAAATTTCGTTTAAAAAATGTCGCGACTGCTTTCGAGGAACTAAAACTAAAACTCTTATTATGATTAAAAAAAATATTTAAAAAATTACGATCATCAGGCAGTGGTCCGATTAAAAAAAAATTATGTCTATCTGTGATTTACCAAAATTTTGAATGTATATTTTCTCTAACAATATCTTAGGGGGACGAGGATAGTCGGTAGATTACTTATTATTAGAGAAAAAGAAACAAATAAATCTTATTAAATGTAAAGAAGGCGCAGGGGGAGTTTTGTAAAAAGTTAAAAACCAGAATCTTTAACTTGTTTTTAATTGAAACAAAGAAGTGCAATTAGATCGATTAAACGGTAACATATTTGTTATATTTACACCATTACTTATATGCATATATATAAAGTTAGTATATATATCTATATACCTTAAGAGGGAGATTTGTTTTTTTTTATAACGGAGAGATATAAGATTGATAAAGTACTGGTAAGTATGATTAGCGTCAATAATTCAGATGTCTGGGGCTGCGTGAGGGGATCTGGTCGCTTTATCTGCAATTCACAGCCTTTCGTTAGTCTGCAGGGTCTGCATCCAATCACACAACGTACAACGTTTCAAAAAAAACATCCAACCACCAAAACTCTTGAAACGAATCATTTATTTTAATAATAATAAAAATGTCTTTATTTCAGCAGAACAAAGCGGTGAGTGCAATACTCTGTCTGCCATATAAAAAGAATACATTTAAAAAAATAATAAAAAATTACATGATGTAGAAATAGAAAATAAAAAAATAAAATTAAATTTTAATTAAATTAAATTAAAATAACATATTTCGCAGTTATGATACAGTGGACTGAGGGAAATTCTCCATCTATGATGTAGGGGTGCGTCCTGCCACTAGGCGACGGCCTGGACAAGAGTGTTTTCCGATCTCCAGTTGCGCTGACTCGTCCCAGCTATTCTGTGGCGCATCAAAGCAGCGAACCCATGCACCCTTCCCTCTGCGAACATCTGCGAGGCGCTGCATCGCCAAGGGAGGCCGAACCGCGCCCTGTAAGCGTGGTTATCTTGTACTCGGAGTGTGTCCATGACACCTTAAGAATTTCAACATTGTATGTTTTACACACATTGAAGCATCTCTGTCTTTGAAAAACTCGAACAATGTATACGATATTGACCAATATTTTTGGTTAAATTTAAAATTGTAACGCTATAGATTTTGCTTCCATCTCCCTTTTGTCCGCCCCTCTAAAGAAAACATGTAATTTACTGCACGTCTGCAAGACTATCAGCAACGTTACTACTTATATTACAAAAACCGCTTTTAATCCATTTTGGAATCAAATAATTTAATAATGAATTTTAATATACGGCGTCTTTGCCTTTTTAACGTCTCTAAAGTCAACAGAATAATCAAATAATACTTTCTCAAACACTGAACTTGAATGGTTTTGAATTGCAGTTCAAGCGTACATGATCAAGAAAAGGTCCTCTACACGACGCCATAAACAAATCCCTCTTTGGAAAGAAACCTCTCACTACAACCCACCGAAACCTTACCGATACCGACAGTTATAGCCCGTGGTAGCAAATGAACCCAACTATTCTAAATAAATAACATTTTAAAGATCTGACTTAGAGCCAATAAAGTTTATAAAAATTACTTTTCATTTTTAAACTTTTCCAAACAAAATAATTTGACTGTAAAATATGAAAACAAATCAAATACAACAGATTACAATAATTTTATTATATTCCAACTATCATCAAGTTTTTAAACAATGTCCACTTAGATGCAATGAAGTTTTGAGTTATGCCTTCGTTGTTATTCATTTTATGATTATTTCATTTAACTATCAAATATTTAAATAATAATTCGACTTTTTTGAGGATTATTATGCATTTTATTACATGTTTCGCTAATGGGGTATTAATTACACTTTTATTAAACCATTAGTGAAACATGCAACAAAATGTATACGAATCCAGTAAAATTAAAAGTGTTTTTTGGCTCTCCTGGAAAGTTGCTAATTATGATATCCGCCTATATGTGTTGTGGGCTACAAAATAAATAAGGCTGTTTTAAAAGTACTCAAAAATATTATAGATTAAATAAAACAATACTTCGTTTAAAACCACTTAATGTAATTTGCTGGTTTGAAACGAATTAATTAGATGGTTAGGTTCATTTACGAGGGCACAATTCACAAACCGGATTAAAAATAAACCAACAAACCAAATGCACATGCAAAGTAACAATAAATCATATTACAAACGTAAACAGTTATTGGGAAATAAGATGACTCCGTTGCAAGATGACAGCAGTCAGTTATGTTAAGTCATTGTTGAACCGTTGAACCGTTGAACCGGATAAAGTTTAATGAATCTAACATAACATTTGTCACCGATACATATTTGTCGGTCCAAATAATATTTTGATGTTGTTGACATAAGCATATCTAATATCTACAGAATTGCGGTGAGATTTACTAGCTCTCAGTTTAGGAGAATTGTTGGAAAATAGTTATTTTTGGATTTATTATTCACGTAACGATTATAAAAATCATTCGAAATATCATTCGCAATGGCGCGAGCAGTAATCTTAAATGACTGGTGCTTGGGAAGGCTAGATCTCCCGATATTTGGTTTTTAAAAGTCTGTCTTAAATTTATCTAAAATTATTCTGTAACAATATATCATAACGAATAAACATTCCGCGGCAACGTTGTATTAACTGGAAGCTAATGAACTTGTACACACTTTCAATATTCTACAATATCATTCCAACCAAATATGTGCCAGAAACATCTTTGTATTTTTCAATGCAGTTTTCAAATGGAGCTAACAAAGAAATTTACATCATTACATACATAGTAATTGATATATATTATATTATTAATAGGTGTATTTAGTTTAAGTTAGGTTAAGTACGTACCTACTCAACCGAGAGCCACCGAGAGCCGAGCGGAGGAGTTTGACAGTAAAGTTGGCAATGTGTTGGCAATTGACAGTTGTTAACAGCTGACAGCTTGTGTAAATTACTCGCGTGGCATCTTACTATCAGTAGTTAGGTAAAATATATTGTAAGTCACGTTAATTCACAGCTAGGATGGTCAAATTGTTTGTAGAAGCATCTTAAGTCGTCGATAATGACTTCTAGATGCGTGGCGCGCGGGCATCACAGGTTTGCCGCCTTTTTAGCTGTCACGTTGACAGCTGATCCAAGATGGCCGCTGTTGCTGCGCGCGCCTTTAGGAAACTTACTTAGTATGTGTTCAAAATTATGTGCAATTTTTAACACTGTTTATTTTTTAATGTTTTTCAACAACATGAATTTCCATTTTTCTCAATGTGATATCTAGTTATTATCAAAAAAAAACAAAGGTAATGCTACTTTTATCATTGTATTATTCTTATCTTTTTTTATATTAAACTTACTACTCACCTGTCGTTATTTTTTGTGGTCCAAGAATTTCACTTTGTGACATAAATATCAAATTTACAAATTAAATATTATACATACTATTTATATAATGAAATATCTTACCAAAACACGTGTTAGTTTGTGTTTTAAAAAAACTATTGTATACGCCCGTGTAAATGCAAGTGATATATTGATTATTTGTACGCTGTTTAGGTTAGGTACGTGCCTATAAATGTTTGTTTGAAACTTTGAAAACATTGACTTTTCTAAACATTGGTTTTTAAAAAGCTTTTAGATATCTCTGTGCTGATTCAAAACGTAAATATTCGTCAAACGAAATTTACGGATTAGTTCGTTTAGGCTAACAGTACTGTGTAATGTGAAACTTTATTACAAAAATATATACTTCTTGTGTGACATTTTGTCATGTTGTTCTTAATACAAAATGATTTATCATTTCGAACAATTTATTTTATAATATAATACGTAATAAACATATTATTGTTACATTTTAGATATTTGTGCGAAGCGACATTATTCATCAAATTCCCATCACATCATATTTGCATTCCAAACTCCATTATTTTGTCATCATGTCCTTCAACATAAAGACACTATTCAATTACACCATTTCTTATTGATAAACTCAACATGTTTTCAACATTATCCCATCACAACCTCAGCATTTGCATTCGAGACTCCATTATTTTGTCATCATGTCCTTCAACATAAAGCCACAATACAATTACACCATTCCTTATTGATAAATTCAACATTATTCCATCACAATCTTAATTTTTGTCATGATTTCCTTCAACATTGATCATTTACAGCATTCATTGGTGCCGAACTTAACATGTCTCCAACATTATCCCATTAAATTTTTAACATTTACATTCCAAAACCCATTATTTTGGTCATCAACTTAAAGACACTTAACATCTACAGCATTCCTTTATTAATAAACACAACCCGTGTTGATCATTAACCCACCACAATCTCAACATTTACATTCCAAACTCCAATATTTTGGTCATCAAGTTCTTCAACTGAAAAACATTTTACTACTGCAGCAATCCTAACTGATGAACTAAACCAGTTTTTATATTTATCCCATCATAATGTCAACAAATAACATTCCGAACTCCAATATTCGGCCATGAAGTTCTTCAGCGTAAAGATTCTTTTCAATTACGGCATTTCGATGAAAATGACCTGTGTTCATCTTTATTCCATTTCAAACTCAATGTTTACATTCCAAACTCCATTACTTTGGCCATCAAATCCTCCAACTAAGCACATTTCTCTTCTGCCCGTCTCAACTTCAACTTGATTCGATTTTAAAAGCCTGTTTATTCACAAACCCTCAAAATATCCACATTCCCCCTATACGCATTGATGAAGAAAATACAAACTTTCCATAATCCTATCACAATTTCGCCATTTACATTCCAATTTCCATTATTTTGATCATCGAGTCCTTCATTGTAAAAACATGATTTCGATTACAGAATCCCTCCATTCATTTTTATTTCTTTATTAATCAATGAACACAACATGTGTTCATCGTAATTTTAATTTATTTTACGTGTTATCTTGATTATTTGATTTAAATGAAAAAAAGCTTTCGAATATAATATTATCTGTTTAATTAATTAAAACCTCGAGAATTACTTAATCGTTTAAATGAAAATGTTTTGCGTTACATTTATTTTTTAATGTGTTACACAAATAATTTATTTTAATAGTTTCTTTTTTTTCATATAAGTACAAGTTTAATGATTATTGATTATATTAAATATTGAGAAATGATTGTTAAAATGTTATTATAGATAATTTATTAAATTTCCCAAGAAGGCAAATAGATTTGTCTCGTGAACAAAGGTATAGGCGGTGTACATATTCATATTTATAGTTATAGCATTTTTATTATAATTTCGCATTAAATGTAGCTATTAAACCGTTATACTTGAATGTAATTTCATAACTTTTTTTTTTAATTTTATGTATGTATTTACATCTAAGCGTTTAGCTTTTTCTATGTATTTTAAATATAGTAATTGATTGCTAGGGAAATTTTTTTTTTTATATAATTTAAACAAAACACCCTTATCTAGCACACGATTTCTGTTGTGAGTGTGATTGATCCGATTAATTATCCAATGATTAATTGTGTATGCATTGTATACATATATATTTATATAATATTAAATTTACTATAATTACATACATAAGTACTGTCTTCTACTATTATTATATTACATATTATTGTGTTATATTATTAATATTATAATAAACAAATCATTTTCCGTTATGATTGATTAGTGTGTAATTCATTGATAATGCGGTGTTCATTTTAACAGTTCAACTTATTTGTTTTTGTTTGAGATACATTAGTTTAATATTGGTACATGAAATAATCCAAACATGTAGAAATACAGTCCAAATACTGACTCAACAACCTCTGTCTGTCCAAATTCAGATCTGCATTTAACCTCATATCAGTATGGGTTAACATGTATCATAAGTCTGTGCGGACTGCGGTTATTTTATTCAGAATGTATGTATTCTGACATTGTAATATAATAATTCTTACATGTATGCAAAATGATTGATTCGATTTTTCTCATCATATTCATTCTTTCTGAGAGCATTCTTCCTGGTAACTCCATAATTCCAAAGTGTGTCGGGTATGGACGCACTCGGTGAGAAAATCAAGATTTAACTCGACTATAAATGTCCATTTACAGATCTTGAAGAATTTCTCGTAGTTCTTATAATATAATAATTATATTATAAATTTCTCGCATATGTATTCCAAATGATTGATTCAGTTCTTTCTTTGAAACATTCTTCTCTGTATCCGTTTCAATCTGAATCGCGTCAGATAATGGTGAACATCAAAATTTATTAAAGATCGTTTTTGTTTACATTTTAATCTTGAATTTATAGGTATCTACTGACATGTATTCAACATGATTGATTTGATTTTTTAATCACCTTTTCTGAGAGTTTTGCTCCTTATATACGTACATATTTCATCCTGAGATGATGAATTATTATAATTATTTTCCATTTTCATATCTTGAATGTATTCTGTCATTATAATCTTCTATATTTGACATGTATTCAAAGCGATTGATTCGTTTTTTCTCATCTTATATCCGTTTAATACTGAATCGTGTCAAATGCGAAGTGCATACGAAATGACACTTCATATAAATGTAACAATTAATCAAATTTGGTAATCCATCAATGAATAAACGATTAGGAGGAATGGTCTCAGAAACAAGTTTTTCAAAACCATCGCAAAACAAAATAACATAAACATTTATTTATGCAGTCCTTATAAATGGCATAGGGCCGACTCATGTCGACTAAAACTACTTAAAATTTTCTTGAAAATTTAAAAATAACTAAATGGAAAGCTCGGTGGAGAAATTGGAATTGTGTGTTCAAAAGATGGTGCATTGTTTTCTTACTTCAATATTATATTTCGTTGGTAGGTCTAGTCGAGGCTTTTTGAAAGATTTTGAAAAGTAATGTTAAAATTGATGGAATGTTGTTAAAAAATTTGAAGATTGTTGAAACAATTTAATTGGCATTGTAAAATTTTGAAATTTAAATTTAACGGTTGTGATTTTTGAAGAGCAGTGTTTCAAAAGAGGCTTTAATAGAGGCTGTCGCAAGCGACATTTTAATTAAGACTGAGTCAGCTAAAAATAAACTTAATTGGACATTTAAGTCTTAACGTTTAAGTGAATTTGGTTAAAAACAAGTGTTCTGAACACGATTCCGCTGTATGCCATGATATACGTAATTTGTTTTGTTTATTTTAAGTTTTTTGGAACAATTTGATTTTTTCTCATAATGCCCGTATGTACCACTGTTTACAATGTAACCACAATTAAGAACAACAACTTAAGTGTGGTAAATGGTAGTCTGAATTGAGTTTTTTTTATGGGAATCAATTTGAAAAATCTAACTTTTCCCTTTTTCCATTTTCATTATAAAATAGACAACGGGACCAATCCTATGAATCATATCCAAAAATCCAATCAATGTGCTTAACACTCTGAAAATAAAATTACACTATCAATCATTATTATCAAACTAGTCTACGATTCTTGTAAAAAATTCACATTCATTTCTTGTAATCTTTTTAACAGTTTTGTTGATAAAATATTTATATGTACCATTCCATTTTTGACAATATATATATAACTGAATGTATACTTAACATTGTAAAAATATATACTTTGGATGTTTTAAAAGGTAAAAATTATTGATACGGTTTGTGGTGTGTGTATTTTGCCTTTACGTATGAAAATATAAATATCAAAATAATACTAAACATTTTGACCGCATTTTAGCAATGTCCTGTATTCGAGATCATTACTTTTTCTTTTAAAAAAATACTGAAAATCAGAATTTCTGTTAAAAAATCATTATACCGAGATTTCAATGTATAGTCCAGTTTCCAAGAAATCTGTCATATCGAAACTATATTTTTCAACGTCCTTCTAAACTCCCAGTTCAAAACAAAACCTATCAATAAATTTCTAAACACTGACAAAAAAGATGCTAGACATGTTTTCTTTAATTGTGGATGTGTATTTGCTTTTTCTAATTTTAATTTCTAATAACACCGAAAAAAAAAGGAAAATGCATTAAAAGAAATATGCATGCTTAGCTAAATGATAAAGAGTAACTATAACACATCCAAATGTATGAATTTGAACAATGCGTCTTTGCTTCTACACGTTTCTAGCGCTAGAGGCGCTGTCATTGTGTAGGCATTTACGCAGGAAGGTTTTGCTCAAATTTACGAACTAATGAAGCGGAGTTGAGGAATGTTTCTGGTCGATCTGTGCAATATTTCTACCCACAGAGGTAATTTTTCAAAGAACTGGATTAATTTCTTTTTTTTTTTAATCATCAACCGAATTTCAGTATCACCACTGAAAGATCTTTTATTCATCCATTAGAAATATTTTTTTCAACATTTAGATAAAAGAAATGATCAATGATTGAATGCTTTGGCTTTATGTAAGAAATGCTCGACTTGAATTGTGACATGGAATTTCTAAATGAAATATGTATTGTCTATAGGTACATTAAACTTATAAATGATTTAGTAGATCTTGATGTTTTTGAGCCAAAATTTCCTTTTAAACTTTTTGAAAAACTTTGGAGAACGGAGAACCGTGGGATTTGTTATTTTCAGAGTATATTAAAGAAAAATACTATGTTATCGATAAAAAAATGTGAAATCTGAAAATTATGAACTAATATAAATAATATTGTACTATATTTATATTGTGACAATGGAGTAAACAGTATTTAAAATACTGTAATAAAAATATTGAAAAATGAAATGCTTTTTTATTATTTGATGACCTAACGAACGTGTTGTTTCACTCCTTGCTTTCAAAACGAATTTCGTTTGTGAGTTTTTTTTCTTAAAAGGAGTCCTTTTTCTTGGATTTTTCACAAATGGGTTCATAAAATTGTGAAACAAAGATTAAACATATTACCACTCTAATTAATTTATTTTTGTTTAATCATTGAAGAAGGTTATGTTAATATTAGTAAATGAAACATGAAACCGACAAAAACAACAGAAAAAAAAAATCAATCGCATCTAGGACTCGAACCCGGGACCTCTGTCTTTCCGGGACAACCGCTTTAATAACTTAACTAATGAGATCAGTTCAATTTATGTCATCTTCATTGATCACATCTAAAAATTCAAGACTTTGTCAATATTATGATCCATTTTTAATTCCATATTATGGGCAGCTATCTTAATGATGATTACAAAGTTCTTCACGAACACAATTGCAAACTAGATAGTGTCTCGGATAAATATCCGATTTTTACAATAAATGAGAAATTATAAAAAATATATTTAGATGGACAAGTATTAGGAATAACAAAGAGTACAAGTAAGTAGTATATTAATTATTTGAACAATACTGAAGACGATAATCTGTATCAGATATGCGAAAGTGAAATGTTGATAGGTAAAGTACTAAAAGTCATGGGGGGCAATTTTGTAACTATTTTTGACATGGGTCAAAAGATAATCACAAAATTTTCTGTAAGTGACATTTAAAATTTCAACGGTTGAGCAGTTGAGTCGCTCTGCTGATTGGCGTGTTCTGGTAAACAGAAGTTCTCGCTTTCGGAGCAGAAAATAGTGCAGCGGATCTCCAACGAGTATATTTGTTAGGAACGTGTAAGTTTTACACTGTTACATATGACGGTACAAATATGAATATGTATAATTGAAAAATTATATATTTGAACCTTGTGGGAATCGTTATTAATTACGTTGACCACTACGTTATGGCCTTGAACAAACAGAAGGCGGTACTAACAATCGCCTCAGTGACTACCATATTACGCAAGTAACCCCATAGCCCTAAGTTTCACAATATATCCTAATTGCGGATTACATGAGAGGAGCTTTGCTTCTGAAATATGTGAATACTTATGTATTAAAAACAGTGGTTTAAACAAAGTAATCGTTATTAATTACCTTGACCACTACGTTATGGCCTTGAACAAACAGAAGGCGGTACTAACAATCGCCTCAGTGACTCTACCATATTACGCAAATACCCCCCATAGCCCTAAGTTTCACAATATATCCCAATTGCGGATCACATGAGAGGAGCTTTGCTTCTGAAATATGTGAATACTTATGTATTAAAAACAGTGGTTTAAACAAAGTAATCGTTATTAATTGAATTCTTGACCACTACGTTATGGCCTTTGAACAAACAGAAGGCGGTACTCTGAAGAACCGCCCCAGTGACCTCACCATATTATGCAAATACCCCATAGTCCCAAGTTTCACAATATACCACCAGACCATGAGAGGAGCTTTGCTTCTTGAAACATGTGGAATACTTAAAATTAAAAAACAGTGGTTTAAACAAAGTAATCGTTATTAATTACCTGACCACTACGTTAAGTGGCTCTCTAACAAACAGAAGGCGGTACTAACAATCGCCTCAGTGTCTCTACCATATTACGCAAATTCCCCCCATAGCCCTAAGTTTCACAATATATCCCAATTGCGGATTACATGAGAGGAGCTTTGCTTCTGAAATATGTGAATACTTATGTATTAAAAACAGTGGTTTAAACAAAGTAATCCTTATTAATTACCTTGACCACTACGTTATGGCCTTGAACAAACAGAAGGCGGTACTAACAATCGCCTCAGTGACTCTACCATATTATGCAAATACCCCCATAGCCCTAAGTTTCACAATATATCCCAATTGCGGATCACATGAGAGGAGCTT
>JAHDVE020001892.1:0-49161 GCA_022606495.2 Halesus radiatus | reverse complement strand
ATAGCTGTCAGTTATTGCTCGACGATCGCTTATTTGAATCAGTGCACTATTTTCATTGAAAAGACAATATATAATTTGAATCGGAGTGAAATGGATTCCTTGTCGAACAGTTAAAGTGATGAGAAGCGAATGGCAATTATTCAAGATTAAAAAAACGGATGGATAACGAACGGTACGTTAACGAAAAGGTTCGTTACGTAAACAGAAATGCTTATGTGGAGTGGAGTGTGTTTTTATTTAATGTTGATGAGAGAAATGAAATGCCCGTTATTTTATTTGTACTATAATATTTATTTGAAATAACCGTAATGTATTTTTTATTATATTGATACAGCAATACCGATGAGACGGGAGGAATTTACAATACACAAGTGGGAGGTAAAATTAGAATTGCTCAACACACGAACTTTCCCGAAGGCGTTTGGCAAACAGCACTTCGTCGTCAAATAGAAGCTCTCAGATTCCCCGTTTGTGATAGTATGGGTAAACAGATGGCGTTTTTTTTAAAAACAGTTCGTATTTGTTTTTTAAAAAGAACAAAAACGCCCACATTTACATCTAGATTACCTATCTCACAAAATATTTTGTATGTTATTTTCAGTCGCACCTGGCAGAGATGGCAGCCCTGATTTAGACAAGTAACCGAGTGAACTCAGAACACAGGATGCGTCTGTTCCGAGGCAGGAGGCACAGCGACCAGGGCCTGGCTCCCGCCCCGTCTCACGGAGACCCCTCCGGGAAGCCCGGCGCCCCCCGAGCCCCGTCAGCCCCCCCAGCGCCCCCCCGAGACTCCCAGGAGGAGTACCGCGTCGTGACCGCCATGCCGGCTATGATTCTCGAGGATGACATCGCTAGAGAGAAGGAAATGAAAAACGGTTAATATTCTCCATTATTTAAAAACAATTATAATATTCTCGTCCGTGCGTTACAGGCAGGATCTAGATGCAAAGCGTTACTTTTTGTCAGTCGTTATTAGACTGGGAAATAGGTATTTCACATTTGCAATAAACGAAATACGTAATATTTATTTATTTACGTCCATTACAGGCTTTTAAATGGATATTTACAAATAATATTGAAAAAGTACATATGTATTATAATAGATAACATAAAAAGAAACAACATAATTTGACGCTTTTATCCAGAGTTAAATAGTTTCAAATAAGCTAGCCGTACTCAATGAAAAAACCGTGCGAAGCAGTTAAAAAATTGCAGAACATCGTGAAAATAATTATTCGCCATTTTTTGTGTTTTTTCGGCATTCACTGTGTAGCAATTTCTAGTCCTTTTGTTTGGAAGTTTTATTTACTATGTACTTTTAATTTATTAATTTCGTTTATTAATTTCTTTTAATTTATAACATTCAAATATGAATACATATTTTAAATTGTGGGCCTTAGAAACTTCAGAAATTAACAAAAAAATTAAATCTAAAATTAATTTAGTAAACAAAATAATAGCTCCCTGTAAATCACCTTTGTTAACCATGTTTCCTAGTAACTTTGACTCCTCCCACCGCCTCCAAATCACCGCTCCCACTACCCTCACCTAATAGTGACTAATTGGTTTCTGTACTTTTGTTTAATTTAAGTTAGTTTTAAGAACGCTAGTGAATGACACAGTTGTGTCTAAAAATTAATAAATTAAAAGTACATAGTAAATAAAAGATCCAAACAAAATAATTATTCGCTGTTTGTAAACTCATAAACCCCTGGCAATTTATTATGGCCACTCTCACTTTTCCTCTAAATCTTAGTTTCATGCCTAGTTTTTTAACTGCCCTCAAGAGTGCACTGGCTATTTTTCTTGGGGTTCGGTTATAACACTTTCCCATGGCTAAAAATAATTAAATAATAAAAACAATCAAAACATTACTATTATTAAAGCGCACTTGAAGTGAAACAACACAAAACTGTGCTATATAAATGCTTTGTTATTATTATTATTATTACAAAGAAAATATAATATTGCGTATAAATGTATATCACAAGTTAAATTCTGTACTTAATTTATCTACTTCCTAAAGGAATCTTTCTTTGTAAACAACACATAAAATAATGGAGGATAAAAATAACACTCGCCCCACAGTGACAGAATATGAACTGACATAAACCAAATTGACTGCCAGAAAAGCAGTGTTGGCAGCACAATAATAAACCTAACCTATTGGGACCATATAATTATTTATTCATTTTGGTGAATAAAATAAGCAAAAAAAAAAGGAAAAAAATGTGTTGGATTAGAATATTTACAGAAAAATAATCATATTTCGGGCTGGCCATAATTAATTATCAGGGGACTGACTATATGCGAGACTGACGAGTGAGGATTTACATTGTATTTTTTAACATTTCAGTAATTGCCACTTGGGGAAGGCGGATGGGAAGGAAGCTGGACCTGCTCAAGCGCCACGATCCTAAAGCACTTGCAGTGGAAACCAATGATGCCAAGGAATCAGCTCCACCTGCGTTGAATAACATCGGGACCTACAGGAAGAAACATTCCTGGAAAATGGGAAGAAGTCTATCCGATTCCAATTCACAGAAAAAGAATTCCGACACCGAGTCCCTGAGTTCGGCCAAAGTGACCCTACGGGACCGCTCGCCGAGTCCTTTCAAGAATCTGTTCTATAGAATGGGATCCACGGGAATGTTAAACTCCTCCAAGAACTCAACACCAGACAAACATCGCAGGTCTTACAATGGCGTTAGTGAGAAGAGTTCTGGCCAAACTTTGTTCAGGAGTTGCTCCACTTCTCATATATCCACTTACATTAAAGCGGATGATCCTACCGAGGGGTTGAATCTTCAAGACGGCACTAATTCAAATCGAGATATTACGACAACACCCGATAACTTCCCAACTAATGATAATTATGTCGCCGTTCCGGCAAAAGCAGTCAGTTGCGATAATATTTCTAACTTAGATACCTCCAATTCTCAAAGTAACAGTAAAAAATGCAATTTCCCCTATGCATTTTTAAGATCTAAACTTTCTGTTCTCCCGGAAGAAAACGGTGGGAGTGTGGTCAATCAGCGTAAACCGCAATATAGGCAAAGCCTTTCAGAGAGAAGCACGGGTCGTGAGTCTGTCATGAGCACACACTCGGAGAGGGCTTACAAACTGCGAGCCAACTCTGAAGAACATTTTAATTTAACTGACAGTACGTCTGTCTTTGAAGAGATGATGTGCAGCACACTCGGACGAGTCAAGAAAGATAATTCTGAAATGAGGAATTCCATGAGGTGCACCACTGGACCGCAAAGAGGAAAAGCTGAGAATACACATAACAATTGGGAACATCGCGCTTCCTACAATGGCCACCCGTCCAACAGTCCAAATGTCTTGTTGGTGGCTGGCAACAGGCACAGTGTCCCACTATCCGATCGCCTTACAAAGTTCAATATTAAACAACAAAATCCATTGGATTGCTCCTCGTCCAACTGCAGTATTTACAACTTCTCCGAAGGTGATCCTCAGGCTAATTTCCATCGGTTAAGTAATTACATAAGCTCCAATGAATCAGGCTATGATAGCGACGGTCGTCCCAATGATGACCACAGCAACCACTCTCCTCCGGATGATATATCCATACTGGAGCGGGAAACGGAAGAGTTAAATAATGACTTGGGTTATTTGACTCATCTGACTAATGAGCGACTGTCACCACTCAACAGTTTGGGGGCTTTCAGTAAAACAAGAAACGGTACTACAAGCGCCGCAGATACGCAACCTGAGATACCCAACCATATGACCAGAAGTCCTACATCTTGTGCTTTACGGTTAAATGATATGGAATCTCAAGTGAAAAGTCAAATTAGATCCAGAAATGAAAATGACCTACAACTCCATTCTCTGGGATTGAGAAGTCAATCGCATTCGAATTCTTACAACACAAACTCTAATTGCTACAAAGATCTCGTATCCACGAGTAATCAAAGCGCCAGCAGTAGTCATATCCATCCTAGACCAATTAACTTACCTTACGGGTTGAAAACTATAACCTTAGATGAACGAGTACAAACAAGAAAGTTCCAGTTTCTACAATCACAACTTATTGGAGTTGAACATAAACCATTGTTGAATGGATGCACTACAGATTACAAATTAAAATCATTAGAAAGACAGGTGACAGTTACGCCTCTAAATGATACGGATATTTTTAATCCAGGATCTCCGTGCACAAAAAGGTTCAGAAGAATCAGACTGGTCAAATCTAACGTCGAAGAGAGTTTGGGTGTATATCTGGCGCAACATAAAACTCCTGTTGTTGAAGGATCGAATGATTATGAAATTAGATATATTATTGTTAAATTGGATATTGATGGAATTGCACATCGCGATGGCCGTCTTCGCGTCGGAGATGAAATAATTAATGTAAATGGCAAAGTTTTACAGGGTTTGTCGAGCTTGAGGGAAGTTCAGCATATCGTCAACAGTTGCTCAACACAACCAAACATTCAATTGAAATCCAGTCCCCACAAGTACTTTGTGGATCTGATAATGGCTCACGATGAGTTTGCCCCGGTAACTCACACAGTCAGCAGAATGATAACTGCATCTGTGGTTCAACATATTCCTATTCCTCCCATGAAACTACAAAACACTTCTTACATTAAAATGCTAGGCTTGAGTGGAAATGCCGGGCAGCAGATATCTTCCCCTGAACGTAACATTCCGATGAGAAACCGAGCATTTCATCTGCCAGGTCCAACCAACTCTCAATCATCAACAATCACTATACATAATAGGGATATGAGAGACCAGAACGTCGCAAGGAGGCCAAAGGTACTTCACGCTTCATCTAATCATAAAAGTGATGATGAAAAACTTCTTGAGAAAAATAGTCTCAGAAGATCAATCTCTTCCCAGAACTACCAGGGCCACGAGAGTGTGACAGACGAAGATCAAGATGCTTTTACTAGAATGAATCATTTTGAAAGGTCATCGTATCGTCCTATTAGAATAGCCACACAGAGCCCTAATTTGGTAAGAACCGTGGATCAAATATCATCCAGATTATCAGATGAAGAGGAGACTGTGAAAGCTGCCCCCGCCATTCCTGCGAGGCTGACAATGCCTAAAATACGCTCCATTGAAAACATGTCCCAGTACAATGAGAATGATTACCGTTTATCTCGTTACGGATCTCAAAGAGTTTCAGTCAGTTCTCGGAACAGAAATCCGAAATCTGAAAGTGCCAATGTATTCGCCGGGCTAAATGGCTCCGTCACTTCTAGACGAATTGAAAACCCTAGGCCCACATCAAATGCAACTTCCGTTCACAGTGTTATCTTTTGGAAAGGAAGTGGAAAAAAGAGTCTTGGATTTAGTATAGTTGGAGGAACAGACTCCCCTAAAGGACAAATGGGTATATTTGTCAAAACAGTTTTTCCCACTGGACAGGCGGCTGATCAAGGCACAGTCTTTGAAGGTATTCACTTTCTATTTTCAATTTTTCAGGGTGAATGTTTTAAAACTAACTCTATTATTCAGTGCAAAAACGGGTGAAAACTACTTTTAGTTGTTTTCTGCCCAGCATTCGTTTTGTTCAAATTATGTTCTTATTATTTTAATTTATTTTCTAGGTGACGAAATAATATCTGTCAACGGTATTTCTATGCAAGGCCTCAGCCACTCCGGAGCCATCGGTCTGTTCAAACAAGTCAAGGAAGGACAAATAGAGTTGCAGGTTTCAAGGAGGTTATTAGTTATTTCATATTTCTAAATACAGTATAACCCCTATTTTACGTTTTTTAACTGTCCCGAAATTGAAAAATATTAATATTTCCCTACGATGTTACGGGAATATTACGCACAATCCGTACTTTCCGACGTACTTTGAAGGATATCCCATCATACATGGGGGGGGGGGGGGGGGTTTGCTCCATGCTACAGTGTGTTTTATTCTCAGTTTCTTGCAAAACTTCTGCGAAAGAACTGCTGCTAAAGCTACTGTATATTGTGAATTTGTAAAATGGCAAGACGTAGTTTGACAGACGAAGAACTAGTGAAAGTATTAGAGGAAAGTGACAATGACAGTGACATAGAATTTGAAAATGTTAATATTTGTGAGATATCCGATGCAGAGGACAATATTGAAATCGACGAAGACTCAATTTCTGAAAGTGATTCAGAAGAGAGTATCGCGAGGTTGAAAATAGAGATACCGATAGCGTGATTTTCACTTCGAAAAATCGATTCCAGTGGAACTTTGCTCCACCTGAAAGTTCCAGATGCCGGGCATATAACATCGTAACAGAGATTCCCGGATTGAAAAACGAAAGTCAGCACATAAAGTCAGTGAGAGAAGCATTTTCCTTGTTCATCAGCAATGATATTGTTGATGAAATCTGCATTGAAACAAACCATCAGTGTCAACGTCTTCAGACTCACAATAATCCCAAGCAAAAAGCTACTGAATCACCAATTTTACCCATTGAATTGTTCGCTTTCATCGGGATATTGCTTGCATCTGATAGAAATCAAAGTAGAAAACTCCAATTGAATGAATTGTGGACCTCGGAAAAACTCTTCAGGCAACTGTTTTTCACAGCGGCAATGTCACGCAATAGATTTATATACATCAAATATTCGTTTTGATGACAAAAAGACCAGACAAAACAGGATTCAGGAAACCAATGACAAATTACAAGCCATCCGATCTATTGTTGACAAGTTCGTTATGTCATGTACAAGAAATTATTCACCACACACAAATATCATTCAGGGTTTATATGGAAACTAAACCAGGTCACTATGGAATCAAAATATGGATTGCAACCGATTCTAAAAACGCAGATATATTAAACTTGCAGGTGTACACTGGGATGGTTAATGATATGCGAGAAACCAATCAAGGACAGAGGGTGATTATGGATTTGGCCGAACCATATTACGAAACATGCAGAGGAATCACGGTGGACAATTTTTTCACTTCAATACATTTCAAGCATTTTTGGATTTGGTCTCTGTGACCACAACAATAGTCTTATTTTCCAAAAAAAACAAAGTAGTGATTCTTTTATCTACCCAACATAATTCCACTGAAATTCAGGATACTGACCAGAAAAAATCGGAAATTATCATTGAAACAAAAGCTGCTGTTGACACCGGGGACAAGATGACCCGGGAATATTCTTGCGTGAGGTCAACAAGACGATGGCCTTTTCGAATTTTTATGGAAATCATAGATATTGCAGCCTTGAATGCGTACATCATATCTAAAGAAAAAAAAACCAGAATGGAAAGCAGGGAAAAAAAATCAACGTAAATATTTTATTCAAGAATTGAGCCTTGCTTTGGTGAAACCTAACGTTGAACGTCATGAAAAAAGTGAAATTCAATTCCACCAAGTACAGCAACATGCTATAGATTTATTCCTGTCCACTTCCACTACTGACGATTGTATGCAGGCAAGCAATTCTCAAAGTGACATTCATGGTTTTACTCCAAATGCACATCCGAAATTCAAATCAGGCAAATGTATTCTTTGTCATGGAAGTAGAGATGGGAAAAGGAGAATCTTTTGTCAAACATGCAAAATCCTATCCGCATGAAACACAGGACCGAGAGTAAAACGTTTTCATGTTTCAATTGTAATTGGATCCAAAAATCGACTGAATAAAATACATGTTTTTATTTCCATATTTATGTAAGCTTTAAAAGAAATATATCTGTGTTCTTGACATTCTTTTTTGATTTGTCATATTTTTATATTGTCTCTTAATTTGAATTCAAATAGGTTAAGAGTTAGGTCAGGTTATATCAGAATACTTAGATACCTTTTCACTTAATGTGTTTCCTGAGAAAACTGTTTTTTTTTTATTTCATTGTTGTATGTATATGCTTTTACACTAGTTAAATATTTAGTTTCTTATTACCCACAACTGGAATTATTCGTATTTTAAAAATTTATTTAAAGATAAAACGTTTTTTTAGGTTTTTCCATATATATATTTATTTTTTTAAAGAAAGATAAACATTCCCGGATTAAAAACAACCTGACAATATTTAAAAATCTCCTGTTATCATCATAATAATCTGAAGACCTTACTTGTGTAATTATTGAGGACTCAGCCAGCCGAGTGAGTGCAACCCAAACGCAAGTCCAACTCAGCCACTAACCGGTCCGAAATAATAAATATTATGTACTCGTATATTAAAAGTGTTACTCGATTTCCACGAAATGAAAGGCCCGACTTTTATACGTCTCTATTTCCATTTTCCAATTCATAACAAATGATGAGAAAATGAAGAATAAAATAGAAAATGATTTGCAATGATGAATATACATTATATCAGGTGACATAATCCTAACACTGATCACCAATGTAAAAAGATTATTTCAATAAATAATTTCAAACCAAATAATATTTTACTAGGATACGCTTTATGTTTCGTTCAAGTTTCGTTATCGTAGCGGGCTCCTGCGGCGTTCCGTCAGTATGATTTTGTCGAGGCAGCGGGACACACGTCGCTCTAAACAATGCTTTATGATTCTATGAAAAACTATAAATAGTATTTTTTTTATAACCCTAAGATGTATTTTGCAGTATAATCAACCATAATTAATAACTGTTGATAGATTGTATTATTATTTTTGGCTTAAAAAGCAATATTGTTGTCAATTTGTATGGGGTAACTCAGAATTCCGCACCGGAGATTGTGTTATAATTTTGGCACCGTAAAGGAAGTGTTAAGGGACTGAAAAAAAAACCTAATTGGAGGGAAAATGTAAAAGGGGGGGTATTGAAAAAAAGAACCTTTAAATTTTATGTTTCTGAAAAAATAACGTTTTATTAAAAAACAACATTCAATTTAAATTTTCATTGAAATTTTTTTTTTTTTTTAAAAAAAATCATGTACGATATATAGTTGGATTATTGTTTTTTTGTTATGTAATTCTCTTTCAAGAGTACATAAACATTTAAAAGTGTCATCTTGAATATCACCAATGCTTGTAAAGTAGGTTTTTAAACCCTCGATGAACTTCATTGTTTCTTCTTTTGTTGGAATATCAACCTCTTCTTCATTGGACAGTTCTTCAGCAGAAAAGTCTGCTGGTGTTAAATGATTGTCAACAATGTCATCAACTTCCACCAAGTCTGGTGTCATAACATTGGAGTCAAGGTTTACATAATCCTCCAGGGGTTGGTCTGAAATCCTTTCCCAGCCTTCTATAACATCACACCGGATATTTTCTTGGGTACTGGGTACGTCTTCATCCTGCTCCTTGTATATCGCAGCTTTCCGGAAACAATTCTTGATGGTAGAGTCGGTTATTTCACCCCATGCCTTAACGGTATAATGCATTGCATCTAAAATGGACATTTTAAATTTGTTGGAGTCCTCACCTCGTTCTAACTGACGCAATAACTTCTGTACCAAGTTTCTTCTATAGTAGTGCTTGAATGCCCGAATTATCCCTAAATCCAGGGGTTTCAGTTCACTTGTACAGTTAGGAGGAAAAAATGCCAACTGAATGCTCCTCAAAGTCAAGTTTGTGGGGTGAGCTGAGCATCTATCGAGGAATAGCAATATTTTTCGATGTTTTACTCCCATCAAAGCGTCTAATGCAGTAAGCTGCTTTTCAAATACGATTGATGTCATCCAGGCTTTTTTTATTGGCTGCATATTTTGTCGGCAATGTCCTGACATTTTTGAAGCAGCGGGGTTTTGCAGACTTCCCAATCACTAACGGGGGAAGCTACTCACTGCCATCTGAATTTGTAATCAAGAGAACAGTGAGACGAACCTTGCTTAATTTTCCTCCATGACAGGCTTCACACTTGAAGCTGAAAGTCTTACAAGGTAGAACGTTCAATAACAGCCCAGTCTCATCGGCATTGAAAATATCTCTGGGAGCGTAGTAGTATTAATATAGGCACATCTGTCTGCTTCCAATCTTCAGCAATGTCCAAATCAACACTTTGCGATTCTCCGCAAATTGATCTGTAGACCACATTGTGCCTCTTCTTAAAACGATCTATCCATCCATTTGATGCAGTAAATCCTTCAATATTTAGTCGATTCGCGATATGCAGCGCCTTTTCACGAATGATTGTACCGCCGATGGGAACATTACTGGCCTGCGCACTGACAAACCAAAAAAATTCTCCTTTTTTTCGTACTTCGATGCTTTGATGTACATACGTTTTTTCGCCCCGGGTCCACATTGAATAACGCTTTTTTTCAATAGATTCACAGTTTTTAATGATTGTGGCTAAAGCAGTAATGGGTATTCCTAAATTTCGGGCCAGCAAAACGCGTGAGCCAACGTGTTTATTCACTTTTTCGAGAATGTTCCCTTTCTCTTGCACTGACAAAGCTTTCCTCTGGTTAGACATTATGTGTTTGAAAGAATGAGGACGTAAAAATGAATAATAATCGAACCGAAAGCAATATGAAATAATACCAATGGACCAATCACCTTATCATGCGCTGAACTTGGGCCAATCACAGCGTCGCTCGCCGACCAATTACCGTGCGTCGTTCTAAATACACGGAGTTCGCCCACCAATCAGCGTACGCCGTTCTAAAGACACGGAGTTTTCGCTTACGCCTTTCCTTTTTCCTTTCCAATCACCTTACGCCGTTCGAATGTCACGACTCAATCATTGTCAAGCGCGTGTAACTCGCATATTTTGAATATTTCCGATGTAAATCGCGGGAAAGAAAAACGTAAATGCGGGTATTAAATGTAGTCAAATACCTCGGGACTGAAAAAATTTACACGCAATTGCCGGAAAAACGTGAATTTCAGGCATGTAAAAACGAGGTTTTACTGTACTCGTATATTCAAGAACAATGGAGCAAGAGTCTGAAAACTCACATTATATAATAATGTTTGAATTACAATTGCAAGATCTTTCCCTCGAAGAATGTGTTCCTCAAGATTGATATCCAGGACTCAATACTTGACTGAATAGCTCGCCATGCAATTTATTTTAGTTCAGCTTTAGACATCGCTACTGCAGGATCATTCTGGTGACTCACTTCATCCATTCTCTCATTGCGGCCTTCTCCTTTTTTTACCAATTTCCCACACTGGATTTATGAGTTTGTCTTGTTAGCATGTTGGTATTAGAACAAGTACTGGGCGTTGACGAAAATTCCATTTAACACCAATGCCGTTATCGTTGACGATTTTCAACTGTTGAGAATAATCGTTGAAAATAACGCCAACATTGCCTCCAATGATTATAATTTATTTTTTTATAAATATAATAATAGCTACTATCTACGCACATTATTATGATTATAAAGATTGAAATAAAAGAAAAAAATAGAAGAGGATCTTTGTACGAACCCTTAAAATTTAGTTAAACTTAGATCAGTAACAACAGAGGAAACTTATAATATTATCTAACCGCGATTGATGGCAGTCGTATATGCTTCAATATTTTGGTATGTACCTACACGTAAACATAATATTATTGTAAACTAGTATAGCTATACATCTTCTCAGGCACTGTAATTTATTCGAATAAAGTTCAATGGTAATAAATAATCGTCCGTGTTGTGTAAACATAACAATACTCTTAAAAACATGCCAAGTACCTAACCAATACTGTACGCACTACTTATAATCTTAATTATTCATAACATAACCTTGGTATCTACCTAGGTGCTAACGAAATAATCAAACGTCAAAATATAACCAGTAACGGTTTGTAACCGATAGCAAAAGTAATCAAATCATAGTATCCAACGTATTCAGTAACGAGTTGTGTAGGTACCCAGTACCCACTACCCGATAGCGAAGTAACCAAAGTATCCAGTAACGAAAGTAATCAAAGTACCTAGTAACGAAAGTAATCAAAGTATCCAGTAACGAATACCCAGTAACGATTACTTTTTGCAAAAGTAACGATTACGGACGGGTAGTAAAAGTACCGATATTGAACACTACTAATGTGTAGGAGATTGACACAGCAGTTGGCAATGACGACACTAAAAAAATAATGAATAACGATTACAATCGTATCGGGGAATCCCTTCTAACGGGAGATACCCTGATACCTCATAATAATCCTGTAATAACATTGAAAGTTAAAACTGTTTGATGAAGTTGGCCCGTTGGCAGGTGTTGGATATTATTAGTATTGAATATAAATAATTTCGCTCCGTTATAAATAGATTTGCTTGACGCTTGGCTCTACGTACCAGCCGTATTGGATACCGAAATCCAAAACAAACGTCTAGTAGGAAGATACATAACCAAAGACCATTCCAAATATCACATAACATCTATCACGAAGTGTAAACTGTTAACCCTTTTTTGGCGATAATACTGATAAAACAGGTGCATAGCAGGTTGACTCGTTGACTGCGTTGAAAAATATTAGTATTGATATATAAATAATACCAGTTGAATTTTTGCTTGCCAGCGATAGATTTGCTTGAAGCTTGGCGCTGTCGCAATTCGATATTATATTAAATTTATTAACTGTTAATGCTATATTGTTTTCAATAGCGTTATGTGTTGACGGCATCTAGCTATTATTTCCAACGGCTAGTTATAATTTGATACAGTACTAACTAGCACAGGGGCAGAAGATATTTCTGCCACTCATATCACTCACAACCTTCATCCTATTCTTCCAAAGAAAATTATAACCAATAAACTTTTCTTTTACAGAACCCCAAGATCTAAATCATTCGATGTCTTCGGTACCCAATATTCAGGAACGGAAAGATCTTCATGAGCAATTACCATCAGGCAAGCATCATCCAACATTCCTCACCACTGTGACCTGTGACTGACGAAAATAATAATAAATAAAATACGGTATAAAGTTTATTAAATTGTAAGAACATCGAGTAATAATCATGCTGTATAAGGTATTTTATGCCAAAGACTTTTTAAATAACTTGTTAGTTTTGTGTGTGCTTCTTAAAACACCAAGAAGTGTTAAATTCTCTTTTTGTTGTTGTTAGAATGTAAGTTGATAAATTATTATGTACAATTTAGTAATTGATACTTCAAAATAAATATTTTATCTTTTATAAAATCTGTTAAGGGCATAAATAATATACATATATTATGTATGTGTTACTATAGTAATTGTTTATTATTTCATAGCATTGACACTTCTGTGATATTTTGCTTACATTGTAAGCTTTCTTAAAAATGCAAAAGCTTTGGTTTGAATGATATATGTAATTTCTAAGGATTTTAACAAAGAATTTCCAAAGGTATTTAACGAAATTAAAGTTTACTTATTACATAATGTTACACTTAGATAACTTTATAAAAATGTAAAGGATTGACTAATAAGAGATTAGATAATTATTTGATAAACTGATAATATTATTTCATAATGTAGGTGTACATATTTATTTAATCATCAATTTTTTTGAAAATGTAGACTAGAGAGAAATAATTCTGCTTGCTACCAATTGCAGTAACCCAAGACAATGTCGCCAAGTAAACAATAAGAATAAGTGCATTTCTTCCGTGAGGTTGGTAGTGCATTCGCTTTGTGGGTCAGTATGGGATGGACATAATAATATGTAGGTATCCATTGCGTACATGGCACGGCACTCATTCAACTCTATACGGACACCTCCTACTAAAGTATCATAACTTCAAAATCAGAAGATTTGGTGTAAGTAGAGTTTTTGATTGCAAAATGATCAAAAGCTCGACCTACACCTTAGATTAATTAAATAGTGAAGATACATTACTGAGACAACACACGCAGTTTCACTGAACTGAATATCTGGTGGACACCCTTGAGACTTACTGCGTTTAATATCGCACATACATTCGTTCGTCGAACAAGCTGTCATTAGCTGCCACAAACACGACGCTCTAGGCTCTTTTCCGTGAAAAATGCCTTCTTGTGCTTTTGAGCGGTACAAAAATCATTCGCAAGCAAAAAACAAATCTCATGGAGTTTCTTTCCATTCGTAAATCGCTTATTATTTCAATAAATACAACTATTCACAAGGCATCTCAAAGGGATAGCAATTCTGAGAAGATTAATTATTCACCGAAACCTCTTAATGTCAAAATAACAAAGTGAGATAGCAAAAGTAGAACCTTGTCGTATTCTACTACGCTGCTTACACGTTTTTCAGTCAAGAAGTAGGGGAAGAGGAGACTTAGCCGAATATCTAAAGGATTTTGACTAATTAAACAAATAATTTTTAAATCTTTTATGTTTAGTTGCACTAGATTCAGCCGGATCTGTTTTATAACTGACATCTACAAAAGAAGGAGGCGGTTTCCAATTCAACCTTTTGTTTGTTTGGTGTAATTAATGTGTATTGTATGTAATATACCTCTATTGTAATCTATGTCATGATTCCATATCAGCATCTCTTAGGCATACTCCGGAACAAAATATCTACCCTCGGAAGAGATTTTACATTGCTTGTTTGTCATAATCAACAAGATTTACAAAAATTGTTTGTCATAATCAAGATTTTTTGTAATATTAACAAATAAAATAATTGATTCAAAACAAACACCGCTATAATTAATTGTTGACATCTCATATTTGCCACTGTATTTGGTTTTATCCGACAATCCCCTTTATAGCTGGTCGGGTGGCGTGATGTTTGATGCGCGATGAAAAAGCGCGGGCGGTTAATATTGCTATTTCATACGTACATACGTCTTCTCAGAATTGGTATCCCTTTCACAAACTAAAGCTTTAAAATTGAAAACAAGACTGTGCAATATTTTTTGTTCAATTAGTATCTTGTATTTTTATAATGTCATTGAGTTACACCAAGCTTCTGTCTCTTTAATCACTCTCCTGTAATGTTCCAATTTTGGTGTTACAATATTTTACTTGGAGGTGTCGATATGTATTCTAATTGCAACTTTATGTACAAGATTAGAAATTGCAACTGGCATGTTTTGTAATCCTTGCTATTGTTTTTCTATTGTCTTGAATATTAATATTACATAAAATAATATTATGTTCATTATTTTATAAGAAGCAAATAAGAATTTATGTTAGAACAGTTATGTTGTATCAGTTTTTAGCCGAATTGTATTTCTATAAGACAAATGTATTATATTTTCATAAGAAGCAATCACTTTGTTATAAACCGCGGATTTATTGTATTTTTACGCCAACCGGTTTCGTTTAGATTAAGCTTCGTCAGGGCAAATATAATAACTAAAGAAAAATACAGAGTTATTGCATATGTATTGGTACTATATACGATAAGTCTGTATTATTCTTAAGTTATTATATTTGCCCTGACGAAGCTCGATCTAAGCGAAACCGGTTGGCGTAAAAATACAATAAATCCGTGGCTTATAACAAACTGTTTGTTTTATTTAACAAATGTATTAAATGAGAGTATTGTTTAGCACAGTTGTACTATATTTCAGCGGGAGAAACGTGAGCGCAGACATATATGTAATACTTTATTTAAAAACACTATTTATGCCCTGTTTGATATGCTATCTCCTGTATGGTTCTGCTGTTGAGAGCTGTCTTATTACCAGTATGCGTCCTTAATGAGGAAGAGGGAGATGCTGTAATAGAGCTGTCGGCAGTTTGCCTTCACTCCGTTCACTGACGGGAAATTACTTTGCATACCTATACATATATTGTATACTCAATTTAGATTATAATTTCTAGTTTTAGTATGACTTATTTCTACATTCATCCCTCATTGGCGCTTGCAAAATATACACCAAGTAGAATTTTCAGTGAGTCATTTTCAATGCAAATTGCACGCATAAGGTGTTACGTATTAATTAATTTAACCGTGAGATTTGTCCTCATTTGGGGATTGGGGACATCAATTTGCATATTTGAAACTACCCTCAATAGATGGCAGTAATTTAGGCAATACACGTTCAACTATATTTCATCTAGTGACCACTAGACAGGTAATCTAACACATGGTTTACTTTATGTTATTCCCAACCTTGCAAGTGGGGCGGCGTCTTGGCCTTTTTTGATATTATTATTTGTTTTGTTGGTATTTTTTAATAAATAGATTGTTTTTTTTTCTAATAATAATAAAACAATTTAGGTATAGTATAAAACACCTTTTTAATATGTCATGTTTTCTTTATAAATTGATGGGAGTCCTCACAAAAGGAAAATAATTCATTTACTAAACTATGGTACAAACAATTTTTTTTTACCTCATTTAGGCTGCTCTCTGACGGTCCGGTGAGGAACGAACATTTCACTCACTACTGGAGACACTGCGCAGAAAAGTCAAGTTTGCTAAAGTAAGGCAACAGTTTGCAACGCAGTCCATTGTGGGACTTTTCTGCGCAGTGTCTCCAGTAGCGAGTGAAAAGTTTGTTCCTCACCGGACCGTCAGAATTAGACCTTAGAATACCTACATATTATATTAAAAAAACATTTTGTTTAATGTCCTTCATAATTTTTCTTAGTGAAAAGAGTATGGCAATATGCGTGGTGCTTTCAGATTTATAATGGAATAAAATTTTTGAAAAACCAATTCATTGGCAATGACACCATATTTAACCATTAACCGGCACAAGAAAGTTCAGAGTTTTAGGCATGTGTGGGAAGTATTTGCCCTGTACTCGGCTAATGGTTAATTTCAGTAGGTACGGAACCTTACTACATTTAAATGTTTTTTTATAAACATGTGATAAACTTATTTTCTCTTCAAACAGATTTTCCATCCGTCAGCGTGTAATTAACATTTAGGATTGAAGTGTTCTGTTAAACAAATATATAAAATGGAATTTGTTATTTATCATCGCATGAAGTATATTATTCACTAGTTAATGTTTTATTAGAAATAATCAAAATGTTGATTAATGTTACGCAAAACCCACTTAATTTAGATAATAGGTCTCAATTATCTAGTCACCTATAAAATTTATTATATTTCGTATTCATTTGTATAAACTTATATTCAAAATAAAATACACATTCTAAAAAAACTTGTTTTATTTTCACTACTTATTCAAGTCTACAATACCATAATAAAATCACAAATAACTTATCATCATCGATGCATTGTTCCGTTCTTATTCAATGACTGGGACCCCACACAAACAATTGCGGAAATATAAAACACACAAAACAATCTACTTTTAAATGATCAAATTAAAAGTATCTAAAGACGAACTAACTCAAGGCCGCTGCCCCCGCCCCTGCTCCCTTCCCCAGCAGGTCTGCCCAGTCCACGCTGTTCATGTCGATGAGGTCGGCCAGCTCGTGAGCCAGCATGTACTCTGACACGGAGATGTAGAGTGACACCAGCAGCCCCAGGAGCCCCGCCAGCCAGATAGACTTCTGGAAGATAATGCACACCGTGATGCACAGGCCAAGGTAGGTGAGGTAGCGCGTCAAGGTCACCTTGTATTTGATGTCCTCCTTGGAGGAGTCTATGCACAGATTGTCCTGCAACCTGTAGCCGGGGGCGCACTGCCCGCACATGTCCGGCCCGTCGCCGCTGCAGCTGGCGCAAGACTTGTCACAGTCCAGACACTTGAAGGAGCCATCTTCATTGATGCAGAACTTCTTAGTCTCGCAGCTGTTCTTCTGCAAGCATTCGTCCACATCGGTGCAGCCCATATCTGTGTCCATGAGCCAGCCGTCATTGCAGACGGCGCAGCCCTTGGGGCCCCCCTGCGAGCATGCGCCGCGGCAGGACTTGTGGCATGGAGAGCACAGGAGCTTGGTGTCGTCTTGATAGGCCACGTAGAATCCCTCGGAACATTCCGAGCAGGTCACTCCCGAGTAGCCCACATCACAGAGACACTCTCCGTTTCCCTTCCTGGTGCTATCTCCCTTGCACTTTCCGTTTCCGTTGCACGTATTCTCGGTGCCTCCGAGGCAGGGATTACAGTCCTTGCCGTAGTGACGCGCCGGACAACAGTGTTTAACCTTTTCGATGCAAAGCCAGTCGTAAATGTCATCGGATAATGACTCTTTGCCGAACCACCACTCTTCTATATGATGCTCCGCTTCCTCTCCGATGGCGTGACATTGATCTCCATGATCTTTCACATCGTTGCATAGCCCTTCCTGTATTTCAACTAGACGAACCTCACTCCTGGCGTAGGATCTCAGTTTCTCCTGTTCCCATGCGGCGTCTCCTCCTTCGAATTTTCCTCGCGCAGTTTTCTCCATACCTTTCTTGAACGAATCCACGAACACTTTACAAGCCTGGCATGGGCCTAATTTTCTTCTGTTAGCGTTGCTGTTAAAATTTAATTTTGGAAGCTGGTTATCACAGTTAACTTCGACACTGAAAAATAATAACAACGGGAAGAGTTGCCACAAAATCATTTTAAAAAACTAAGTATTACTTAAACTATCACAATTAAACAATCAGAATCTTAAGATTTGATCGTAAAATATTATTTGCAACATGTCTCTTCCACGCCGACACAAAATTAATACAGATTATCAAACTTTTTCCGTAAAAACTAAAATGTCACAAAATACAAACGCTATGAGATGACATGTATGTACCCAATTGGCTCTTTTGTAAATCTGACAGATAAAATATACGAGAGGCTACAATCTACATGCTACGTTCGTTATATGATAACCAAACTCAATAAATACAACATGGTGACATTAATTTGTTGATGCAACATTGTCAGGAAAAAAAATAAATTATACAGCGTCTCAAAGGGATAAACAAATACAAGACTGTGATCGTGCAAAACAAGGTATAGCTTTTAAATAAATTAATGATATTGATATATCCTTTTGTAATACCTATAAGAATGACCAAATTCACAGACATACTTAGTCTAAAATGTGCAATTCAGGTAATAAAAATTCTCAGACGAGACCGGCCATAAAATAAATTAACACAAAGGCTAGCGGAGCCTATTGTAAAGTACTACATCGTAAAATAAACCATCCTTAATTACTATTTTAGAAAGTCGGCAATTCCTTTGAGATTTTACGGGACAGCAATAAACACCTCAAAGGAAATGAGCCGCCCGGCGGAACGGCCCGCTGAACAATGCGGGTCATAAAGGGATACCTACAGGTAGGCGACAAGGGGTCTCTGACGAGAGACAGTCGGGTTCAGTCTTCCGCGCAGGAAGCACAGGAGTTGGCTTCAAACTTCCGATCAGGAAGGTTCCTATTCTCACTCCTCGGAGAGGCCGCCCAGGTCCTCTGACGACGAGTGAATTTTACGCTTCCATCCGAGAAGGAAGTCCGATCTCCGCCCTTCGGAGATCTACGGCAGTCGCCCAGGCTCTGTACCGCGAGTGAACCCCCGCTTCTGCCCAGGAAGTTACTGATCTTCGCCCTTGGGAGATCAAACCCCGGAGACCGCCCAGGCCTCTGATTATCGCCGCGTTTGTATCTACTCCCGATCCGAAGGTACTTGGATACCTAGTGCGAACGCGAGGACTCTGCATACAAAGCAGCCACTGGACCCTGGACAGCCATCTGTAAAGGGAACTGCCTCTGACTCTCATGATAATTCTTCCACCCTGTCAGCCAACTTTAAGAAACAACTTTTTCGTACAATTAAGCCAGTGAACCTCTAATTTTAAGAATACAACCTTTTATGTAGATTTAACGAAGTAATTAGTTAATTTTAAGTACAAAAACTTTACAAGTAGATTTAAGTACTGGCCTATCTAGTTTTATTGAATTATTGTGTTTTATTAAGATTAACCCTAGTTTAAGACTAACCCCACGACTATCAAAATAAATGACTTGTAACTACCTAAGATTGCTTTTTAGTTCCTAACCTTTTTGCGTTATTCCTAGAATTATACCCACTACACTAACCACCGTCATATCAATATCATCTGGTTGCCGTGACTTGCCGGCTGGAAATCATAAGGTAAACGTTCATTTTATAAAATTATTGACTATTGAAGAAAAAATCTAAAAATATTTTATTTCTAAAACCACTCATTTTCTTTGAAATTATGTTATACTGGTGTTAAAATAAGCCACTTGCAGTAACTAAGTAATTGGCTTAAAAATATCAAGTGAAAAGATTTTTAAATGGAGTGTTGATGTTCGTAGTTTCTTTTAAACTTATTTGTATCTCCACCAATATGGAGAATTGCGTATTGCACCATCCAATTTGGGAGGCGAGTATGGATACTACCGTCCTGGGAATCATTCATTCAAAACTGGTTCTTATGTTGGGTTCGTAAAAAATATATATATATGCATGTGTTTTTTTCTTTCTTTCCATCCCTCCTCTGATATTCCACGTGCTAATTCGACATTGTTCACGTTCCTTCCTTCTCTTCGCGCTACCGAAGGGTTGGCGGCGTGATGGATAGCGAGCCTCATCGACACCTGTGTCGGCCATTCCCTTCCACGGACTACTTACCTATCCATAACAAATCATAACTAAACTTAACTTAATATAGCGTAATATAACATAGCTTATCTAACTTGTAACTTACCATAACATAATATAATATTGCTTATATCTTAACATAACGTAATATAGCATAACTTAACGTAACATAATATGGTATGGTATAACATACCTTATTTAACTTATAACTTAAATAGCACGTCATATCATATCATAATTTAACTTACCTACCTTAAAATATCATACCTTAACATACATCTCATAACTTATCTACCTTAACATATCCTATCATAAAACACACATAAACCAACCTATGTATATAAATACTTGACTAGTGCTAAAACATAACAAAAAGAAGAAAAACAATAATATTAAACTTAATTCTAAGGTCGTAAACTGTCCAAGATGAAAGTCTAACTAAAACTTTTACTCACTTATCACTGTTTCTTATCACATTGCACTAATCATTGTCCAAAGAAGCGAAGCTAGCAGTCCACAATGGAGTGCTGATACCAACTCTGATGTATGGCAGTGAGGCATGGAACTGGCAGAGGAAGGATGAAAGTAGACTGAATGCTGTAGAAATGAGATCTCTGAGACGAATGTGTTGTAAAACCATGTATGATCGAGTGAAAAATGTTGAGATTCGTAAAGAATGCAAGGCTGATGTAAGCGTAGTGAGCAAGATTAAGAAAGGGACGCTTAGATGGTTTGGGCACGTAGAGCGAATGAATGAAGAAATGAGTGTAAGGAGAATATATGACGCGAATATGAATGGAAGAAGAAGCCGAGGACGTCCGAGGAAGACGTGGCACGATCAAGTGAATCAAATACTTGAGTCGGGCCATGTCAGAAGTCGGAATAATAGAAGAGAATGTATGAGACGTTGTATGAAAGTGAATGAAGCCAGAAGTGTATGCCAAGATCGAGGTGTTTGGCGGTCCGTCCTCTCTGCCTACCCCTTAGTTAGTTAGTTATGTGTTTTTTTTAAATTAGCCTAATAACCCATCTTTAAATATATAAAATAAGTTCTAAGCTTGTTTTTATGAAGAACCTAACCTAAGAACCTATTTTATACATAATACAAAGAAGCGAACCTAACAGTTCACAACGGAGTGCTGAATCCTGATGTATGGAAGTAAGGCATGGAACTGGCAAAGGGTGAAAGTAGACTGAATAATAATAATAATAATAATAATAATCGGACCATTTCTATAGCGCCGCTTTTGTGAATAATCACCTCAGGGTGCTGTAGAAATGAGATCCCTGAGGCGTATGTGTTGTAAAACTATGTATGACCTTGTTAAAAATATTGAGATTCGCAAAGAATGCAAAGCTGGTGCGAGCGTAATGTGTAATATTAAGAAAGGGACGCTTAGATGTTCTGGGCATGTAGAGCGGATGAACGAAGAAAGGAGTGTAAGGAGAATATATGACGCATGTGTGAATGGAAGAAGAACCCGGGGACATGACATGATCGAGTGAACCAAATACTTTAGTCAGGCCATGTCAAGAGTCAGAATAACAGGAGAGTATGCATGAGACGATGTATGAATGTGAAAGAAGCAATAAGCGCTTGCCAAGAAGCTGTTTAGTGGTCTTTCCTTTCTGCCTACCCCTGCGATAAAACGGCGTGATTTATGAGTAAACCTTTGGAATGTCGAGCTACCGAGGCTTAATATTTCCGTAGTGTGCTGAGGGTAAAATTTTGCGTTCGGCCCGCTGTGCACCGGCTGAGTTTATTTTCGTAATAATTTCCCTGTTTTTTGCAAAATTATGTTTTTATAAATTGTACCGTCTTACCAGATAGTGTATTTAAATATTTATAAAAAATGTTTATATACAGGGTATTAAGAGACGTACCTGATTTACTTTAACCAGTGATTCCTGGCCTTATTTGGAATAAAAAATGTAAATGAAATTTTGTTCTACGGTGACATTTTTTTATTATTTTTATTTCTATTCAACTTAAAACCCAAGAAATCAGTATGCATTTGATAGTTAGGGATGAGGTGGGGAGTTGGGAGAATAATTGGCTAAGTGACCAGTGACTACAAAAACAAAAAAATTTTTTGCTCAAATTTCAAAAAAAAAACTACAAAAATTGTCATTGGAGACCAAAATCTCATATACATTTTTTACTCCAAATAACGTCAGGAATCACTAGTTAAATAAAGTCAGGTACGTCTCTTAACACCCTGTATACATATCCTAAATAGTTTTCCCTCAATAGCTACATATATTCTACATACGTACGAATATAAAGTATGTTTTTACATTGCCTATCGGACACAAATTTTGCATTCCGATGGGCAATCTGGAATTTAAGAATGGGGTGGAATAGTAATGCTACTACTACATGATCACTTAACCTTCCAACTCCGAACGATTGGGTATGTTAGTACTTATTCACACAGGACGGTTGAACAGCGCTGTTTAAACCTCAACAGGTCCCCAGCGACTGCCGAGAATCTCAAATAGCACGGTTTCCGCGCGACTCGAGGTGTATGAAGAGCTATGAGGGCATTCAGTCACCGCGCAGTTCCCGAATGTAGATACCTTATACACAGTGTTCGGAAACTAGTGGTAGAAGTGGGAACCTGGTAAATCAGTATCATATTAGGTGTTAATTTTGTGGTAGATATAATTATTTTGAGCTTTTGTTTTCAAATAATTCGAATCAGAAGTTGAAATTTTTTGTGGGCAAATTGAAAATATTTGGTCACTGCAGCGCCTACTATTTTGAGGGCAAATTGAAAATATTTGGTCACTGTGGCGCCTACTATTTTGTGGGCAAATTGAAAATATTTGGTCACTGTGGCGCCTATTTTGTGGGCAAATTGAAAATATTTGGTCACTGTGGCGCCTATTTTGTGGGAAAATTGAAAATATTTGATCACTGTGGCGCCTACTATTTTGTGCTCTTGATGTGATTTTTCACAAAAACGGCGCTAAACAAATCATTAGTTATTATTACGGGGCTGCAGACTTTTAAAATGCGTTGATGCGTAGACCCGGCTCCAATATTTTTTTAACCTTTAGATGCTGAAAAAATTTTTAAAAAGAAAAAAAAAAATAAAAAAACAAATGCTAAGACTAAAAAAAAAAATTTTTGAGTTCACTGTGATGTAATTTCACTAGATTCTCACTTGCACCACTATCTGGACAAATTGTATCTTAAAACTAAACTCGGGGAGAAGCAGCAAAAACCGCGCAGTATCTGCCAACGAGTGTAATAGGTCAAACCGCTGGGTTCCGAAACCGCAAGATTCTACCGCCCTGCGTGAACAAGCACTTAGTTGAGAGATCAAACTACTAGCTATTAGCCATCTACTGATATTTATTAGCCATAGATATATACCACTATATATCACTATTAGAGTAAATTCAAAATTGCGCGTAAACTTTATTGATAGTAATGCTGGGTTCCCACCTGATCTAATCCATGGTCTATTTCATAGAACTAAAGTTGAAGTGGATTCAACATTGGGCTTCCTATTTCTATAGGGCATTCTATCGCCTGTTCTCACCAATATATTTCATACACGGCCTCATTGACGGCCTCCATGGTCGAGGGGTAAGGCTCTCGACTATGAATCTGAAGATCGCGGGTTCAAATTAATTAAATAAATTTTATTTAATTAATTTGTGTTGTTTCACAATCAATTAATTTAAAAATAATATATAGTATATTTGCGCACGTTCCAGAGTGGAAGATACTCTCAGTATCGCCCTGGTGAAAGACCACCATTCAGAATTGAAGCGTTGCTTGAAATGGCTTTTAGCCGTGTTTGGTGACCAGATCTGAATAGCCAGGTATTTCCCCACCTCCCTCTTCCCCTTCTCCTTCCCATCACCAATACCTTCAGCCTCACAACATTCCCCAATTGGGAATGCCATAGTCTCACTGGCTCCAGACGGTTGGGAGCAGTTGGGACTCTTATACAAAAAACAAAAAAAGTACATTCTATGAAATAGATCATAAAATAAATTAGGTTAAAAATATGAAGATATCTATCTAGAGAGTGTTATATCCATGATGGTTGCCAATTAGCCCGCTCTCTGATGGTCCGGTAAGGAAAGAACATTTCACTCGCTACTGCAGACACTGCGCAGAAAAATCCTAGGATGGACTGTGCTGCAAACCGTTTCCTAACTTTACTTTTCTGCGCAGTGTCTGTAGTAGCGAGTGGGTAACATTTGCGTAGTATGTGAGGACGAGGTTGCAACTCTATCCGACTGAACTATCGGCTGATCGCTTAGTCTGCCAGACTCTACGGGTGATGTATTAGTTACAAATGAGCATACTCGTATGTAGTAATAGAATGAAAAAAAAAGTGGATAGCAATAAAAAGTTTTATTAGAATGATTGCATTACTTTATTTGAAATTTATTCACACAATATGTTCATGCACACATATTAGATAAAAAAGGGAATTTAACAATAACGTAATTTTATATTGTTTGATGATAGCTCAGAAGACAATATGTTTCTTCAAGGCAATATTCATGGGATCGGATTAAATAAAGTCCCAGGTCAGGTGATAACTCCTAGCGGGTTGTGGTTTGCCCGCCACTGGCCTCAATAATCTATGGCACTCGAGGGGACTATGACTATGATGCCAGCACACAAAGGACAAAGACAAAAACAGTTTAAATATTATACTAACTATTACAAGAACAAATTAAAATGCAGTTAATATTGATATAATTACAATAAAAACTTGTGGAATCATATGACACTAACTGAAGTAAAGTTATTTTATTATTCCAGGGTAATTGTGTGCTGTGACCAATACAAAACACGACGTGTTACAGAAATACATGTGGATATTATGTAACTTAGGCTGCTAATTATGGACAATTCCCAAATCAAACAACTCCAACAAAGAAGTATGTATTTTTTTTTTTTTTTTGATAGAGTCACATTAGACATATTTAATGAAAATAAAACAATAACTTTGTTTATAACCACGAGAATTTTATTTAATTTTATTACGACCGACCGGTTTCGCTTAACATAAGCATCTTCAGGGTACAAAAATTAAACTGATCAAAAATACATAGTGTGTGTTTATATATACAAAATAGAATAAGACAGAACATAACATAGAACAAAGAAAAAATGAGATAGCATGAAATAGCATGAAATAGCATGAAATAGAAATAACCGAGCGAAAGAGACAGAAGTGCACATAATGGAATACCAAGGAATAACTGAACAGGTGATTATGGGATGGGAAATTTTACGAGATTATAGGGAATATATAATATTAGGTTATTGTTTTATTTTCATTAAGTATGTATTTCTTAAACCATTTAATACAAATTAAAAAAAAACAATTACCGAATATAATATTGCAAAAATAATTGTTTTATGGTGTAAGAATTTTTGTGGCACCCACACCGTACAAGTACTGAGACACTCTACAAGCGCTATAATTGCAGACAAACATAATGAGAAATCTATTGAAAGACTGATTCAGCACTCGCTGTACGAAAATATTACCTGTTTCGTATTCAGTAAAGAAATAATAGTTAGATAAAACAGACATGGTGTAGAGAGGAGTCGACACGAAGGCATTGAAACGATCGTTCATAGATTTTGTCCTCAGGACGGATATCCTCAATCTGTTGAGAAGTTTGCTTTGTGATATTGATATAGATAAACTTTCCACGACGATCCCCAAGTAGTTCAGGGTTACCCAAACCAGAATATGCTTTTCAACTCCGTGCCAGAAAAACACAAATATAAAACAAATCATATTGACAAAGACTCTCGTGAATGTAAACCCACTCCAGCCTCGTATTTTGATTGCTTCCATCACTGGTGCGTAAATGTATCTGGAATTTTATGTTATTTATTCATTATATTGTATACGCCGTTCAGGGACAATACATATTTTATGACAAAAATTAAATTATAATTAAATTACATTAAAAATTAAATTACACAGGTGTAAAATATATTATATTAGGTACATCGATAGTATCAACCACATAACAAAGAAATAGATACGTTGCAGAGTTCTCAAAGTGGCGAGCAAAAGTTACGGTATATGCCGCACTTTGATTTAAACTGTCACGCTTCGCATGACGTCGTATGCTACCTCTAACCAAATTGCACAAATAAGTGCCAAAATGTTCTCGTGTGTGATGAGAAAGTGTTTCCACTACACGGCAAACACCAGGACCAGGAATAACATTTCATTGGTAAGTAGACGCAAACTACTTAATACAATAATTGCAATTGGAAAACAATCTAAGACACTACAAACACACAATGAAACAATGGAAATACTAATCATTTCCATTGTTTCCTGAAACTTAACATTATTTGAGAAAGTGAGATAACGAGAGTAGCAACACATAAGTATAAGGAGGACAACCTTCTAGCAGCAGGTCCTCTCATACACCATTCCGTATTAGTTTTTTTTTATTGGGGAAAGATGGGGTAAAATTCACAATGGGTAACGTATTAATTGTATTAAAAACTTTAATAAAACCATATCCAACTGGACCGAGCGGCTTATGGGATTCCTTTACTGACAATAATAAGTCACATAAATACACCAGTAGTTTAAAAGCTATGTAAAAAATTTCGAAATAAAAAGCTTTTCACAAAGGCAAAAACGAAACAAATTATACCTTTTCGATTTTTGTCCGAGATAAAATTATTTTGTTTATTTGAACGGGCAAATTGACTGACTTACGGTCGGATTTTTTTGTTTAAAGTAAATCAATTTTTATTTTTAATTTAATGTAAATCAAATTTAATAATGTTATTGTTAAGTTCTGCAAGTATTTTTATTTTTTTATTATTGTGGCAGCTGTTTTGGCGTTTAAGGCCATAAATAATAAATTTAAAAAAAAATTAAATGGATTTCTACAAATTAAACACAAAAACAATTAATAAATCAAACATAATGTTTTTATTAAGCTCAGTAAGCTTTTTATTTTATTATTATGACAGCTGTTTCGGCGTTCAAAGCCATTTTCAAACTGTTTGAAATTTAATTTTATTAATAATGAGAAGAGCAATGTAAAAAGGGGATTTTATTTATTTAACCGTAGTTGATTTAAAATTCATGTTACACGTGTCATGTTAAAATATCTACCAATAGGTTAAAGGTCTCTGTTTTTGTTGATACATTTATTTCATGTTTCGTGATATATATATTATGGGTACATAATATACGTAGGTTGTTAATATGTATGTATTTATTTCTATTTTATTTCCCGCTAACAAGAATTTTTGCCAATAATAATTATTGTACACAATACAAAAACTTCATTTTGAAAGTAAATAATTATGTTTTATTATTTTGAATGTTATTAACCTGTATACTCACTTGAACCTGTTCTGTATAAATAAAATGTACAGCGCTCTTGAGGTGATTTTTCACAATAACGGCGCTATACAAGTATTATTATACTATAAAAATACCAACACTGTATTCCCAGGAGTTAGTAATAATTAATTATAATTATATATTCGTAAAAAGCATTTACTTTGTGGATTGCCATAATTATAATATAAATACATACATTTGTTTAGAACCACTTCAATTTAATATAATAATCGACCTGCTTCGGAAGTACCCTTCCTTAAGCAATATATTAAGACAGTCTTAATATATTCCTGATGAAGGAAGGGTACTTCCGAAACCGGTAGATTATTATATTAAATTGAAGTGGTTCTAAACAAATTTATGCGTTTATATTATCATTATAATAAAAATAAATTTATTTGCCCCTGTGTCTCGTTTTACCCAACAAACCCTTGTCTATCGTAGTGTAACGAGTAGGCGTAGTGTAATCTCATTCACACCCGTGATAGATGCAACTTTGAATTACGAAATCGACGCACGGACGCACATTCATCGCGTTCAACAGACATATCTTTGAAATGTCCATCTTTGTCATACATGATCAATGTTTGAATTAAGGCGATCCACCGGCTAAAATTTTAACGAAATCACGCGCTCCTTATGCAGGTGGCGACAAGGTTGAAAATCCCGCTGTACATCGGCCACATGTTTCGATTTAAAAAAAAAAAACATCACCAAAATGCGTGTTTTATTCTAATTGTGTAAAGCTCAGACATAATTATTAAAATGTTTTACGGTCATATTCTAAAAAACTTAATTTGCCACAATGAACAATACGAAAATATGGGAAAAAGAGTTCATAAGTAGGAGATTTTGCGCTTTAAATATTTTTTTAATGTCTGATACTTTATTTTTTTCTAAGCTTATAAAAATATATACCAAAAAAATGCCCGGTTAAATGAAAGGCCAAGGTGTGATCTACTTGCAGTATTTAATTAAATCATCTATGATATTTCTAGGAAAACAAATTCTCAAAGCGAAAACATACGATTTTGCATTACTTCCCACTGAATCGCCTTAAGAATTTACTGGAAACATGAGAGTGTTTGTTACTCATGCCACATTTTGTGTTAATTTTGTTAGACAATAACATGTTTATAAGTTTGTAATGAAATTGGATAGTATAGATCGTATTGACAAAATATTTCAAATGTTTCAAAAAAAAATTGAACAAAAACATTGTCTAGTATAATTCAACATAATTTGTAACAAAGGCGAACAGTGGCTGAATTAATATTTCTACATAAGATGCCTTAGAGACTAAAATGTCACACAATTATATTCCATACACATAGTTGCAAAACAAATGAACTGTGCTCTTCATTAGCAAAAATAATTCAATGGAAATAATGCATAAACATCTACAATAAAGCTCTCCTATAATGTAATACTGTAAAAATCTTGAAACTGCACGAGGTCGGTAGGCAGCAGGCACTCATTCATCATTATCAATTAAACAATATTATTGTTAGATTACCTGAATAACTGCGCAGCCTTAGTGCAGTTGGATACATACCAGTAATAATAACTGATAAAATTACTATTAATTGTGAACAAAAAATCTTAACATTTTATAACAATTATATTCACCGTTTCAAAAATTTGTGCAACCCGGAATCAAAATATTTCCACATTTGAGAATACAGGTGGATCCTCAATACGCAGCGTGGTGGGGTTTGGGGCTCGATGTGGTCCAAAGTTGCAAATGTGCCAGACATTCCGTACGCCACAAGAAACTTCAGATAGAAGTACAGCCCCATCCAGTATCCACCGCCATACAGACTCCAGTCTGGCATCCTCACTATCGTCTGCGGTGGAATAAGACTTGTAAAGAATTAACAAAATACGTGTCCGTACGGTACAAGTAAGGCTGTACATTTTTACCTCGTATTGCAGCGCATTGAAATATACCAAATGTAAAGAGAATTCGATGAACACAGCGTATGCCATATATCTTGTGAAGTTCAAAATAAAGCCTGATAATCTCCGCTTTATAGATGTTTTGTACCGAATATTGATAGATTTCTTGAAATCGCTGTAAAGAAGAAATGGTCCAAACAGCAGCAACGGTAGGTAGAATGTATAAGCCAGGATATTTAATATTTTGTGGAAATTCATTTTGCTGCTGGATTTGTCTTTTCCTTTAGTTTCTACTGTATCTAGGGAGAAACTTAAACACTTTAGATGACTCCACAGACCAGAGACCATCATAATGTAGTTATACTCGTAGGTGTTTGAGATATTAAAATAATATTTTTTCCAAATATTTACCATAATTAATATTAAACAACTAAAACACCAAATTGACCTTGATTTCCCACCCAATTGAATGATAAGTAAATAAATCAAAGGCTGAAGTGCTAAAAAAAAGAGAGACATGGATCCAAATTTGTATAAAATGAACAAAAATGACACGAAAATATATGACACTTCTGGTTGCCAATATTTTTGTCTGAATAATTCTGCACCCCAGAAGTTAAGGACAATCCAGGGAGAGACACTTAAACCAAAAGATTTAAAACATTCCCATTCGATGTCTGACCCGTCCCTTAATTCACCAATGAGGGGCCAGCCATTTTTCAAAAGGCCCGTGGAGTTGGAGATAGCGATATTGACACCTTGAAAAATAAATCTTTAATTGTAAATAAATATATGTTATGCAGTGGCGTGCAGCCCATAAAGGCTGAAGAGCTGTGCCTACCTTCCCTTTCTCAGGTTTCAGAAAAAAAACTTCAAGAAATGTCTCATTTCATGATCATTCTACCGTAAGAAATTGTTTCCACTTAGCAAATTTCTAATATTTACATGTAATTTGCCTTGAGCGCCTTATCCTTAGTGCTTTATGGTGTAGTGAATAATGATCAATCAATACCCAAAAAGCTACAGCCTACCCTCGGTCAAGGAGCAGTGCACAGTGCACACCACTGATCTGATGATTATTGTCATACCCATGAAGTACGAAAAGATTTTTGATCACTATATGCTACTCCAATATGAAGTCCTTTTCAATTCTTCACAAAGGGCAGGCTAGTTAATATCAGATGAGCCGTGTTGTGTTGATGATTAGAATCAAATATGTGTAACAAAATATTTGGTTTTAGTTATTTTTTTTGTTATATTGAACGGATAGAATATTAGTTTCATCTAAGTACTTTTGTAAAAAGTTGTAATTCATGAAATATATTAAGCTCTCACGTCTTGTAAATAAAAACATGTTGTAAATACTGTAGATAACGGTTGATAACCAGATTACCAAGTGCACTTTAAACTCCATCTCAGGATAAACGCTTTTTTTAATAACTAATATAAACCGATTAGGCACTTCATAAAGTTTCAAAGTTGTACGAAAAGACCTGTCGAAGATATTTAAAAAGCTTTATTGTAAGCTTGATATTCTTAAATTCTTGACAACGGTCAACGATAATTTTGCATTTTGCACTTTTGTAGTCGGCGTAAGGTCACTAAGCGCCATAGATATACCCATAGGGCATAGACATAAAGATACCACACAGTGATGGTATGACCAAAAAAAAAATTTTACCCTGATTTCCGATCGAAATTTCTCTGGATTAAATTATCATATGGCTTTTTGTTGTTGGGATTGAAAAAAGAGTGTTGAGAGTAGGTAGGTACGTACATAATACTTTACCAAAAAATTGATAATGTTAACTTAACGTAACTAACCATCACGCCGTTTCTCCGCAGGGGTAGTCAGAGAGGACGGACCGCCAAACAACTCGATATTGGCATACACTTCTTGCTTCATTCACTTTCAGATAACGTCTCATACATTATCTTCAGATTCTGTCATTCCGACTTCTGACATGGCCCGACTCAGGTATTTGATTCACTTGATCGTGCCATGTCTTCCATTCCTGCTTCTTCTTCCATTCACATTCGCGTCATATATTCTCCTTACACTCCTTTCTTCATTCATTCGCTATATATGTCCAAACCATCTAAGCATCCCTTTTTTAATCTTGCTCACTACGCTTACATCAGCTTTGCATTCTTTACGAATCTCAACATTTTTCACACGATCATACATGGTTTTACAATACATTCGTTTCAGAGATCTCATTTCTACAGCATTTAGTCTATTTTCATCCTTCCTCTGCCAGTTACATGCCTCACTGCCATTCATCAGGGTTGGTATCAGCACTTCATTATGAACTGGTAGTTTCGCTTCTTTGGACAACTTTTTGTTTGTTTTTTTTTTTTTTTGTCCCAACCGCGTTCAGTCTTCCGTTAATGGAGTTTCCTGCATTCACTCTTCTTTCAATATCCCTATCAGTCTTTCCATATCTCGTAAACATACTTCCAAAATACATAAACTCATCGACCTGCTCCAAGTCTTCATCATTCACAACTATATTGCACACTGTAGGTAGAGAAATATGGAGGTAGAGAAATATGCATGCCTTTATAACTATAAATTACCGGCATATGCATTAAAGGGTTTTTAAAACTCTTTCATCAGCACTAACGCAATCCCTCATATTGGTATTCATTTTTGTAATATATGGAGCAACGCGCTGCACAAGTTTATGGAATGATTTTTTTTGACATTCGGTACACTTGTCGCAATTTTACACCGTCTTCGGACATTTCCCTGTCAGCAACAAATAACCTACAATGAATATTACGTCCAATGAAGGGGTGGACTCAAAACCTCCTTTTTTTGTCTCATTCGAAGGAATAAATAGGATACCAGAGCCTCGTCTTCACTTGATTCCCCCGACATTTTTCTATCTTGAGTTTGACAGATCCGATAACATTCGGCGGTAAACATAACAGAAATCTGCAATACCGACAATTTACTGGCGGCTACAAATCACTGCATTTTTGCAGCACCCGGTTTATATCGATTCCCTACCGGACCGTCAGAGAGTGGCCTAACATGTCATAATATGGAAAAAAAAGTTTGCTAAAAGCTAGGGTTTAAAATTTCCCAAGATTTTGTGGTGATTTCCCTTTTCCCTGAATATTTTAATTTTCCCCTAGATCTAGGGAATTTTTTCTAAACATACCGTCACTGATACAACTCCCGATATACCACCCTGATCCATAGATGTTGGGGATGTTAATGCAAAATAAAATAATAAGTAAGTTTTTTTTATTAATTGATAAACTAAAGTTCTTAAAAACTTAAGACAAGATTTTCACCAATAAAATGTAGACATAATTTGTCTCGACGCCATCTATTTGAGGGATTTAGCCGTTACAAGCCTCTCTCATACTAATAAAGTTGGTTGTTTACAGGTGAAAATATAATAAAACAGTAATTATTGAATGGAACACTAGTATATATTGATTAACTTGGCGGGTTTGCGATAAGCCGACGTAGCTCAACGGTAGAGCATCTAACCGGACATTAGAAGGGTGCGGGTTCGAGTCCTGCCGGCGACATTTATCTTTGCTCGGAAGGTTTTTTTTCAATTTGGATGAGTGTTTTAGATTAATAATTTTTTTAGATCACTTTAAGTATTTTCTCTTTTATTTCTGAATTATAAAATTGTAATTATGGAAAATTTGAAAGCTTATATGAAGTCATGTTACATCATCAGGACACATATAAAAAACGAATTAAAATGCAGCAACCGATCAAAAGTAATTAACGCTTCTTAAGACGCTAATTAAATCGGTGGGTTATAATTCTAGGAATAACGCTAAAAGGTAGGAACAAATGCTCAATTTATGTATTTACTATTTGGCATTTATTGTTATAATTTCCGGCGCGTCTGTGAGTGTTGGGCCGTCCCGTCAGGGTCGGTTTTATGACCTCTATTGTCTAGTTGGCCACTCAATCCCTTTTAGGTTTTATTGCTGTCCTCGGCTGGCAGTTCCTTTTGTAAAATAATGCCGACTTTCTAAACTAGTAATTAAGGGTGCTCTAAGCTTTACGATAGTTTTCGGTCCGAACAAAATGCACGCGGCTAGCCTTTATGCAATTTGTTCAAGGCCTATTTCTCCTGGAGAATTTCCTGGGAATGGCGCAAATGTTTTTTACAAGCAGGTAGTTCCGTAAATTCGGCCATGTGGGTTACACTAATGTGTATATCACGCTCTTGAAACTGACCGGAGCTAGTCGGGCAAATCGAAGGTTTCTTACTGTGAAAATTATATTTATTAGGTTTAGGATAGCAATTTCTATATCGAAACTTAGGAAAATAAATGTGATTAAGAATAAGTTAATAGAAAGGTTAAATCAATGGCATTCCAATCGGGATAAGTTTGGAGCATAGATATACAACTCCTTTTGTGAAGCTAAAAGAAGCGAGAGGGAAGGGAAATGGGGAAAGGAATATTGGGAAATACCTGGCAGATCTGATCAGTAAACAAATGCTTTGATTTTAGTTCTTTGATAATAAATAAAGTACCTACTTATACAAATAAAAAACATTCTAACAATTTAAAATTTTATTTAAAAAATTTCTTTTCCCAAATAATTAACAAATATGAATAATAATAATTACTGTAAATTGCCGAAAGAATTTTCATCCAATGATTGATTTATTTATGCAAAGTATAAATAGTTGATATGACGGTGAGTTGGGCAGTGGGTATAATTCTAGGAATAACGCAAAAAGAGAGGAACAGAAATGCGATCTTAGGTAGTTACAAGTCATTTATTTTGATAGTCGTGGGGTTAGTCTTAAAACTAGAGTTAATCTTAATTAGACATAATTAAATCAATAAAATTAGATAGGCAATTACTTAAATCTACTTGAAAAGTCTTTGTACTTAAAGTTAACTTATTACTTCCTTAAATCTACACAAAAAGTTGTATTCTTAAAATTAGAGGTTCACTGGCTTATTTGTATGAAAAAGTTGTTGGTTAAAGTTAGAGATTCACTTGGCTGACAGAGTGGAGGAATTATCATTAGAGTCAGAGGCACTTCCCTTTTTGGTGATGGCTGTCCAGGGTCCAGTGGCTGCTTTGTATGTAGAGTCCTCGCGTTCGCACTAGGTATTCATGTACCTCCGGATCGGGAGTAGGTGCAACGCGGCGATAATCAGAGGCCTGGGCGGTCTCCGATGTTGATCTCCGAAGGGCGAAGATCAGTTACTTCCTTCTGGGATGGAATCGTAAAATTCCCTCGTCGTCAGAGGACCTGGGCGGCCTCTCCAAGGAGCGAGAAAAGGAACCTTCCTGGGCGGAAGGTTTCACTTGGCTGTGTGTCCTGAGCGGACTACTGCAACCGACTCGTCTGTCCTGGGCGGACTACTGCAACCGACTCGTCTGTCCTGGGCGGACTACTGCAACCGACTCGTGCTTCCTCGGTGGAAGGCTGCACCTGACTGTCTCCTAGAGCTTTCTGTCGGTTGTCTACCTGTAGGTATTCTTTTATCACCCGCATTGTTCCGCGGGCCGGTCCGCCGGGCGGCTTAATTCCTTTGAGGTGTTTATTGCCGTTCCATAAAATCTCAAAGGAATTGCCGACTTTCCAAAATAGCAATTAAGATTATTCCATTTAACGATGTAGTAGTTACAATCCCTCTAACAATAGGTTCGGCCAGCCTTTGTGCTAAATTATTTTATGGCCGGTCCAGTCTGGGAATTCCTATTATTTAAAATGCACATTTTAGAAAAGTATTTCGGTGAATTCGGTCATTTATTTTAGGTGATTACAAAAGGCTATATCAAAGTGTGGACTCACTTTTCACCATGTAGGAAGGTTAGATGGCTAGTAATTCTGTAAACTTTGCGCCTTTTAACATTTGTCCAATTTATGTTCAAAATTCCCGCCTATACAGTGAATTGTCAATATGTCAAGTTGGGTTTTTTTGTTTTGTTTTTATAGAGGTTCAAGGAATTATAAATAACTCGTTTTTGAGCAGTTTATTTGATTTATTAGTAACCATGAGTGTCCCCAATAGGGGGAGAGGTCCAGGGCGCGGAAGAGGCTGGAGTAACTACTATGTCAGGGGCAAAAGTAACCGTGGAGCCAATAAAGATCTGAGCATTGCTGGTTCTAGCTATGGTGCAAGTACGTCCAAATGTTCTTCTCAGGCATCGACTAGGCAGAGAGTCATCTCGGTGATGCTGGACCGTTATGTCGGCCCATATAAAGGATGGAATCTCTACCATCCCCAAGAAGGTATAATAACAAACTTACAGCTCCTGTGTTACATACAAATTTTATATACCTATATGAAATTTTCAAGTCATTAGAATGCTTTCACTGCCCAACTTAACAGCCCCCGTTATAATATAAAACCCATCATTATTATTTATGGTGTGATGTCTGAAAAATTGCATACCCATCGTCATACCTAAAAATCACCTGAATAGATCTTAGGTAAATTAATTGTCCAAAACTTCCTGAAAAACATTGGCCTCTACATAACTTTTAGACCTGTTGCAAAAAATTGTGTACCTTTGTAAAAATAAACTTCTTTCTTTTCTGTTTTTCTTTAAGAGTTCCAGGATCAATCAAAAACGACTCTCCGAGTCAGAGCGACTGAAGCCTACATAATAAAACATAAATCTACTTTTAACACGGAAAAAATAGACGAAAATAAAAGCATCCCTGTTGATTTGAATCATATTTTGAGTGATGATGAGTTCAAATCAGCTTGGCCGGACTTCAGCGAGGAGCTGTGTGATAAACCTCTCTATACCCTTAACTGCATGGGGCTTGCTGCACACAAGGTCATCATAATATTATTATTTATCAAACTGGTCTAATCATTTAAATATTGTATAACTTACGTATTTTTATTCTAGGTTTTCGAATTGGAAGAAAAAGTACAAATCAGACCAAACAATCACCAGCCCGTGCTGCCTTTGACAAGTTTGAAGGTCAATTACTTTGGTTTGTACAATATTTCCTCTAGTTATAATTTACTTATCTATTGCACTGATGAGGACTGTCCCGCAGGTTATGCTGAAAAGGGTCAGCTTATAAAGTTATTTAGTAAGAGTGTAATACAATACGTTTAATTTTATCGGAATAACTTATTGAAGCTTATACACCTCATTGTAATATATGTTTAATTATTGAAGATAATATTAACAAATCTCAAATGAAACAGAAAAGACAAAGAAAATAAAAGAGGTACTGGGTTCGAGTCTCAGATGCAACCGTTACCTTTTTATTTTCTGTTTCATTTGAGATTTATTAATATTATTTTCAATGATTAAAAAATGTAATATTAAGTTGGTTATAGGCAAGCTGGTGACTATCCGGGGCACGGTGATCCGCGTAGGCAGCCCTAAGCTCCTCTGCACATCCATGGCATTTGAGTGCATGTCTTGCCACGGCACCCAGGCGCTGGTGCAGCCACAAGGAGTCTATGAAAGTAAATAAGTGTTATTATTTTATTCTGCTAGTGCTTTGTGAGGATTTTCATTCGCCGGAGACGGGAATTCCTTGGAGAATATTAGAATATTAATTAGACTTCATTTCATGATGCAGTTTAAGATGTAATCAACAACATTTAGTTTGTTCCTCCTTCTACTAAACAATTGAGAATATGCTGTTACCACATTTGATTCTGGAGGATGGAGGAGATTTCGTTGATGAGATGAGTGTGATAAATTATAATTTGGTATGAATAATGTACATATATTAATTTGGTAGCACCGACAGTTTGCTGCTCCTGCAATAGCGTTGGGAAGTTTGAGCCACTGCAGTCTTCTGCATTCTCCGTCACCTCCGACTGTCAGACTGCCCGGATCCAAGAGACACAAGCCCAGGTTCTATTGACATACTTAACTTCTCAACGGGAAAGCAGTACATGCTGCTGCCAGCTGTAACCGCCACCACCCGTACTAACATACTTTTTATAATAATATTATAATTTTATTTTTTTAATGAAGAATCCTATCAATATGAACTATCATGGGTTTTAGTAATCTTTAACAACATGTTTTAGGGTGTCTCTGGCTCCATCCCTCGCAGCGTGGAAGTGGAACTACAGGCTGACCTGGTGGGCAACGCCTGGCCAGGTGATTCACTCTCGGTTACGGGGATTGTTCAGGTATTGAATCCTAAATCTTCTCATAGAATATTATTATATCTATTGTTTCCGAGTCACACTAGCCATCATTTCTTATTTAACCTCAAAATAATGGAATTCTTTAGGTGCGGGGAGAAGTGCGCGGAGGCGAAGATGGTAAGAAGGCAGCTCGCCTGATGCAGCTCTATATCGAGGCCGTGGCCGTTCACAGCCAGAGGACCCTCAACCATCCCACGCTCACCTTCACTCTCAATGATTATTACGCTATTCAGGTAACTATGAATTGATATTAAAAGTGATATAACAAAACACCTAGTTGTGTCGCTTTCTGCGACATTCCAAGAGCTAATGTCACTTTTCTTCCACTGTCAATCAGCCACAGAGATGTTAAGGTTGAGTCATGTCTAGAGCATTTTGCCTCTAATCTGTTGTATGTTTTTGGTCCATGGAATGCACATCAGGATTTTTTAAATACAGTATAACCCCTATTTTACGTTTTTTAAGGGACTGAAAAAAAAAACCTAATTGGATGGAAAATGTAAAAGGGGGGTATTGAAAAAAAGAACATTTAAATTTTATGTTTCTGAAAAAATAATGTTTTATTAAAAAAACAACATTCAATTTAAATTTTTATTGAAATTGTTTTATATTAAAAAAATCTTGTATGTATATAGTTTGTTGCATTTATGTTTTTTGTTATGTAATTCTCTTTCAAGAGTATATCAACATATCACCAATGCTTGTAAAGTAGGTTTTTAAACCTTCGATGAACCTCATTGCTTCTTCTTTTGTTGGAATATCAACCTCTTCTTCATCGGACAGTTCTTCAGCAGAAAAGTCTGGTGGTGTTAAATGACTGTCAACAATGTTATCAACTTCCACCAAGTCTGATGTCATAACGTTGGAGTCAAGGTTTACATAATCCTCCAGGGGTTGGTATGAAATCCTTTCCCAGCCTTCTATAACATCACACTGGATATTTTCTTGGGTACTGGGTACGTCTTCATCCTGCTCCTTGTATATCCCAGCTTTCCGGAAACAATTCTTGATGGTAGAGTCGGTTATTTCACCCCATGCCTTAACGGTACAATGCATTGCATCTAAAATGGACATTTTAAATTTGTCGGGGTCCTCACCTCGTTCTAACTGACGCAATAACTTCTGTACCAAGTTTCTTCTATAGTTGTGCTTGAATGCCCGAATTATCCCTAAATCCAGGGGTTGCAGTTCACTTGTACAGTTAGGAGGAAAAAATGCCAACTGAATGCTCCTCAAAGTCAAGTTTGTGGGGTGAGCTGAGCACCTTTCGAGGAATAGCAATATTTTTCGATGTTTTACTCCCATCAAAGCGTCTAATGCAGTAAGCTGCTTTTCAAATATGATTGATGTCATCCAGGCTTTTTTTATTGCCTGCATATTTTGTCGGCAATGTCCTGACATTTTTGAAGCAGCGGGGTTTTGCAGACTTCCCAATCACTAACGGGGGAAGCTACTCACTGCCATCTGAATTTGTAATCAAGAGAACAGTGAGACGAACCTTGCTTAATTTTCCTCCATGACAGGCTTCACCCTTGAAGCTGAAAGTCTTACAAGGTAGAACGTTGAATAACAGCCCAGTCTCATCGGCATTGAAAATATCTCTGGGAGCGTAGTCTGCCATAATGTAGGCACATCTGTCTGCTTCCAATCTTCAGCAATGTTCAAATCAACACTTTGCGATTCTCCGCAAATTGATCTGTAGACCACATTGTGCCTCTTCTTAAAACGATCTATCCATCTATTTGATGCAGTAAATCCTTCAATATTTAGTCGATTCGCGATGTGCAGCCCCTTTTCACGAATGATTGTACCGCCGATGGGAATATTACTGGCCCGCACACTAACAAACTATTCTTTTAAAATCTCCATTTTTTCATACTTTGACGCTTTGATGTACATACGTTTTTTCGCCCCGGGTCCACATTGAATAACGCTTTTTTCAATAGATTCACGGTTTTTGATGATTGTGGCCAAAGTAGTAATGGGTATTCCTAAATTTCGGGCCAGCAAAACCCGTGAGCCAACGTGTTTATTCACTGTCTCGAGAATGTTCCCTTTCTCTTGCACTGACAAAGCTTTCCTTTGGTTAGACATTATGTGTTTGAAAAAATGAGGACGTAAAAATGAATAATAATCGAACCGAAAGCAATATGTAATAATACCAATGGACCAATCACCTTGTCATGCGCCGAGCTTGGGCCAATCACAGCGTCGCTCGCTGACCAATCACCGTGCGTCGTTCTAAATACACGGAGTTCGCCCACCAATCACCGTACACCGTTCTAAAGACACGGAGTTTTCCCTCCAATCACCTTACGCCGTTCGAATGTCACGACTCAATCATTGTCAAGCTGGCGTAACTCGCATATTTTGAATATTTCGGACGCAAATCGCCGGAAAGAAAAACGTAAATGTGGGTATCAAATGTACTGAATTTTTTTGGACGGGAATCAGGAATACTTATTATTACTTCATTATTTTCAGGAGATCCACAGTTCCGAAAATCTATTTCGTCTGATAGTCCAATCGCTCTGTCCATCCATATTTGGCCAGGAGATGGTGAAAGCGGGGCTGATCCTGGGCCTGATTGGAGGCACGGAAACGGAGGGGGGCAGTCGGCCTAACCCGCACGTGTTGATAGTCGGGGATCCTGGCTTGGGGAAGTCACAACTCTTGCAAGCTGCTACCTTAGCTGCACCGAGAGGTAACAACTCACTCAAATTAGGCACTAGACACCAGTGACACCAGGTACAATGACACTGTTATTTGCTAATTGATATGTTACAGGCGTATACGTGTGCGGCAACGCGTGCACGGCCAGTGGGCTGACGGTGTCGCTGACGCGCTCCGAGGGCGGGGGCTTCACACTGGAGGCGGGGGCGCTGGTGCTATCGGACCGCGGGGTGTGTTGCACTGACGAGCTGGACAAGCTAGGCGCCGCGGGGCACGGGGCCCTGCTGGAAGCCATGGAGCAGGGTACTGTTAGCGTGGCACGCGGGGGTGTAGTGTGTCGCCTGGCTGCCTCGCCCACTGTGCTGGCTGCCGCCAACCCCACGCACGGCCACTACGATAGGTCTACCAGCATATTCATCTCTATCTAAATGCCCATAACATTAAGTACAAGACATAAACTATAATGTGAAAAATATGCAGCCCTGAGCGTATATAATAACAAAGATAAAATTAAAAAATATCTGGAAATAACAAACCAAGAATAAGCTTACCAGCTTGGTGATATAATCCATATTGGAGTGGATTTAATACATAATATATATATACCATAAGACGAGGTTACTTTACGCCCCCGCAGTTTATTTTACGTCACTTTCGAAAAACTAGCTAATGCAATCTATTGTGTAATTGAATCAAGAATACCAACATTATTTCTCTTTTAGCTTACAGTGAGTATGGGGCATGGGGCAAATGGGGCATTTTTACTTGGTTTGTGTGTGATTTGACAAAAGGAGCTCAACTGAGTTACCAAGTTTTTACCATGTTAATATTACGCATTAATATTCAACATTTATCTGTTAATTATTAATTTCTTGTAGTGTGTGTAATCGTGTAATGCTTAAATTTTATGTTGAGTTAAACTTTACACAGGTCGCACAAAACTACTTAAAATTCACCAAAAAAGTAGATAGTGTAAAACGTAGGTTCCCAAACTCTTTTCCTCGTGGACCCCTTTGCCATTCTTTTAATTTTCCGTGGACCAGCCTGTCTGTCCAAAAATTTGGTACAATACTGAACAAGTGGTAAATACCACTTGCGCGATGCATTGCTGCCGGTATGAAAATTTGTAAAAACTTGCACATGATCGTGCCTGCGTGGACGCAATTCTCTTTAAGTGCGCAGTAAGCTTGTTGAGCGATTTTCTTAGCAAATCTATATGGACCCCCAGGGGTCCGTACGGACCACTTTGGGAACCGAAGATGTAAAACAACCCCCTCCTAGGAAATACTTTACTCCACTTTAAGTATAAACATTCTTTTAATGTTATAGATTCACTGCCGTATTATTTAAAACAAAAATATAAAACATTACAAATGAAAAAAAACCCTAATTTCTCCTACAAAAAGTTGAAAACAACAGAAGTGTTGTCAGAAGTGGAGTAATTTAAGCCCGTCTTACGGTCCATTACTTGTTTCAGGTCCAAGACTGTCTGTGAGAATCTCCACATGAGCGCTCCACTTCTGTCCCGTTTTGATCTTGTGTTTATTCTTCTAGACAGGCCTAATGAGGTATCTACGAGTATATTAATTTATTCTACATAATATATAATATTATGTACTATGCATTTAATTTTATTGGTTTCAAAAATAATTTAGTAATACATATTGTTCTATTTTGAAGCATTTGGATGCGATGCTATCCGAGCATGTCCTGGCTCTGCACTCGGGGGAGAAGCCTAAAGCATTTGGGAATGTGTCAAACATCACGGCTTCTTGCTCTGCATCAGAAATAAGCGAAATGCCATTAAGGTAATGCTTGTTATTTTATAACCCATTTACTTTAATTAGATTATTTAAATAGGCCCCATTAGAAAATGTATTAAAGTTTATCACTTACATGTAATTATTTTCCATTTTATGAAGCTATTTCGGTAGCCTGTTCAATTACAAATTTTAATTTGCCAATTATCAAATAAAGCCACTCCAACACTAAAACATTATTAATATAAAATTTCATAAATTACCTACTATACTGTTAAATCATATCTCCTAGGGGTATATATCTCCGAGTGAGGAAATGGTTTTGTAAAATAATATTTTTACAAATAACAAGAGAGTACTTATTCATTTCCATTCCATATTTCAGCGATCGTTTGAAAATGCGACCGGGTGAAATTCTGGACCCCTTGCCACTTACGATATTACGAAAGTACATTGCGTATGCAAAGAAATATGTCCACCCGACACTCAGTGGGTCTGCGTCACAGGTGTTGAAGGATTTCTTTCTGAAGTTAAGGAAGGTGCACCAGTCTGTGGCGGGTAATACCCCGGTGACGACGCGCCAGCTCGAAGCTTGTATCCGGCTGACACAGGTAACTTCTTTTCTCAATCGTCACATAAATTTTTATTTTTATTTTGTTATTTCTTAGTCACATTTCAAGTATTTTACAAAATATTTAATTTAAAGATATTCTTGGTCACGTATACTGCCGTGGTAAGTAAAAACACAGTATCTTCCTTAGGAGTCTCAAGGAATATACCGTGTTCTTACTTACCACGGCAGTATACCTAATTTAAAGGTATTCTTGGTCATGTATACTGCCGTGGTAAGTAAAAACACAGTATCTGCCTTAGGAGTCTCAAGGAATATACCGTGTTCTTACTTACCACGGCAGTATACCTAATTTAAAGGTATTCTTGGTCATGTATACTGCCGTGGTAAGTAAAAACACAGTATCTTCCTTAGGAGTCTCAAGGAATATACCGTGTTCTTACTTACCACGGCAGTATACCTAATTTAAAGGTATTCTTGGTCATGTATACTGCCGTGGTAAGTAAAAACACAGTATCTTCCTTAGGAGTCTCAAGGAATATACCGTGTTCTTACTTACCACGGCAGTATACCTAATTTAAAGGTATTCTTGGTCATGTATACTGCCGTGGTAAGTAAAAACACAGTATCTTCCTTAGGAGTCTCAAGGAATATACCGTGTTCTTACTTACCACGGCAGTATACCTAATCAGAAAAGAGGATTTCTTGTGTCTATTAAAGGGAGCCGCGATTCTTGCTTTGGTATATAGTATTATTTACATAATAGTATTTTATTTGCTTCTATTTATGAAATGTTTCATATAAAATATATGTTTCATATAAGTTCTCTTTTAAAAGAGTTTATCAATGGGGAGGTTATTGTAATCTTTTATGGCTTGATAAATATAATGGTTTTGTATGGGAGTTGTTTTAAAATGATGTTATAAATTGGTTTCCATTTCTCGTATGTTTGTAACATTCCTAATTTTCTTTAAGGTTTTTCTCTTTACACATTCTTATAGTAAAATCTTGCTTAAATATATCTTCAAACTTTGGAACTGGAAAAAGTGTGAAAAGTTATTTCGTTGAGAAGGCGGTTTTTTTAAAGTATTACTTTTATGATGATGATTCATTGTGAAACTTTTACTGAATTTAGATTATTTTTATAAAATCCTCCCCAACCAATAATGCCGTAGATAAGCAAAGAATGAACAAGGGCATGGTACACATTTTTGATTATTTTCGCATTTTAAATATTTCTTATCCTAATTAATTAAAAAATGTACTTTGTTTACACCACTTTATAAAAATACATAAATATCTAAGGTTTAAAATTTTTACACACAAATACAACCGGTTTACAATTAGATAAATTTTTAATTTTAGAAATAAGAAAATGTGTTAATAGCGAATTAAATTTAATAAATAATCAAATATTTTTTAAAAATAGCTATCTCTAATTTATTTTCATATTAATAGTAATAATAATTTCTTTTTTAATTTCTAATATAAATTTGTTATTCAATGTTTTATAATATTTTTTTATTGGCATTTTTGATTAATTACTTACCTACTTTGATCATTTTTGTTTATGTTTATAATTTGTCTATTCTTAAATTATTGTGTTCTAATTTTTATCATTTGTATATATGTACTTGAAATTATTTTTTAGTATTCATATATTCCTGATGATGACAGCATTGCTGTCGATACATGTAGAGATATTTATGTATTTTTATAAAAGTGGTGTAAACAAAGTACATTCTTGAATTAATTAATTAATAATGACGCCACAAAGTTACCAATCCTTTGAAGAAATTATATATATACATTTCCTTATTCTCTTTACTAGCTTTGTGGTGTGTATTCCATTTTAAGTTTTGATCAATGATCACACCGAGGTATTTAATTTCGGAAGAAGAGTAGATTATAGTATACTAAACTTATCAGTTCGTTTACAGTTTTCATTTTTTATTTATATTTTACAATACAATGCAAAAAATCCCGATAAACTACTTTTTTGTAGTTTGTCTAACGGGAGCTTGTTATTCAAAACTCAAAATTTACAATTAAGGTTTGATTTGTTATCATGGATTATATTAACGTTTTGTTAAGGTATTTTATGGAAGGAGTATAAGACATAGTACGATGTTTTTTTTCCTTAAGTGTGGTGAGTAGATTGTTATTAAACCATATTTTTAAAATGTTCATATCATTATTTGCAAATTTGTTAACTAATTCCCACATTGGAAGTGATTTACTTAATGTTTGGTTTAATTTTACCATTTGAGGTCTGTCTGTTAAGTAGCTTGCAATGGCGCCCTGAGTACTTTTTCTCTCTGTGAATCCGAATTGATTTTCATTTATGGTTGAGTATTTTTTAATGAATGTAATTAGTCTTTTTTTAAATTCAATTTTTTAGAAAATTTTCGATTAGATAAGAGTGAAATAAGCCTATAATTCTAAACGTCCTCCAGCTACCGGATTTAAATATAGGAGTTATTATGGTTTTTTGTACGCGTTTGGGAAAACTGCAGTCAAAAACTATTATTTATTATATGTGAGATTGGTATATAAATATATTTTTCAATAATTTTTAGTGTTTTTACAGAAAGACTGTCAAAACCCGGGGCAAAACCACCATGTAATTTTGATATATGTAATTTGTACAATTTCGGATGGATTGGTTGGTTCAAAAAATTCTAGTTTATTTTATTTATTTATTTACGGACCAATGTCCAATTACACAAAATACATAACACAAAGTTAAATAAACAAAAGCTACAGAAAAATAACAGCACATACATAATACGAGAATGAAGCAATGACAAAAAGAGGACAAAAACATACATTTGAGAGAACACTCAAGTCAAAGCCTGAACATGGTTTTAGAAGAGTTCTAATTTCGTAAAGGCCTACAAAAATCATTAACACTGGTACCAAAAATTTCACGGCCCTGGCTTGAGTTAAGACGTCTCAACATTCTGGACAGTGGAGAATGGTAGCCATAATTAGTAGAGTGTTTATTAAGGAAAAGTAATTAATTGTTTCTATGGCAAGGAATGTTGAACTGAATGAGTTGCAATAAAGAATCAATGATACAATTAATTATTTAAAAATACAAATAAGATTGAAGCCTTTCCTACGCCAGATAGATAAGAGAAGTGTTTTGCAAAGAGGTTGGCTATGTCAACTCCATTTGTAGCATGACTTTCATTATAATACATACTTGAAGGGATATCATTTTCAGCACGTTTTTGGGCCACAAATTGCCAAAATTGTTTTGGGTTTAGTTGTAATTTGGACTCGGTAACTTCTATGAAGGATTTGTATCGCTTGACTGATTCTATTTAGACAATTCTCTCAATTGACTAAATTTTTGATAGTGCATTAAGTTCCCAGAATCTTTAAATAATTTGTGAGTTTTCTTTTTTTCAAATATCAACTGTTTCAACTCAGTGCTGAACCATTTAGGAAACTTAGGTTTGGAGTAGATTCCCCTTGGAACAAACAAACTTACAGCATTAGATAAACATTTGTTAAATTTAAGTACAGCATCGTTAAAAAGAGAAAAAGTAAAAGAGAGTTGACCAATCATACTGGGCGAGACAACTATTCATACTGACATAGTTGCCATCATTGAATTTGTTGTAATGAGAAACACATGGATTTAAAGAATCATTTTTGAAAAAAAAATTTTAATGCTTATGGATAGAGGTGGATGGTAATTATCTATTGGTAACAATGAGTCTGTAGCTGCTAACACAAGGACGCTAGGCATACTTGTAAATATCAAATCCAGACAAGAACCTAGAGAGTCTGTAATAGAATTTACTTGGAACATGCAAAAAACTTAACGATTGCAATCGCTTGTAAGGAAAGAGTACCTCTAATAGTTTTCACACCTAGGTTGTCATTGTTCCACATTATTTTAGGTAAATTATAGTCTCCACATATAAATGTTGAATCAGCATTTTTAGATACACGCTCTACCGATTCCGTATGTGACTTATAGACTTTTAAAGGAGAAGAGGGGGGAATATTGACACAGCCAAATATAAGTTTTTTTGGTACCAAGTAGAACACCTACGAATAATTGATCAGAAACATTATAAACATAAACTGATTTTGAAAGATTGTTATTTTATTTAGCATAAGTAAGTTTGAAATTTAAAAAAATTATAAATATATTTTTATGTAATAAAGTTCTTCCGTTGGTTGTTGCGCAGATTTTTACATTTTCAAACAAACGTTTGTTATAAAACACACATATTTCGTATCACCTAATGATACAGTATTATAAATCAATACATTATCTAGCTTGGCTACTTTTCGGAAAGTCAACTTTACTTTAAATAAAATCATTAATAAAAAATTCCGAGCACGTGTTTTTCTATGAAACTCCTTCAATTTATTTACGCACATACTAATCGATATATTTCAGAATTTTTTACTCACCCACTGTACTTAGATATTATTAAATAATTTGACATATTTAGAAAAAAAAAATAATTGAAAAAGTACAATATTTTAACGAACTCGCATTTGCCTATTTTATCTAGTTAGCGCGATACTTATTTACACTGGTCAAATCGTCACTAGCTGCCCGGAGGTGGCAGCGGGTAGACGTGTTTTCGCATCGCTCTGATTAGCAACATTTTTTACGAATTATTTGGTTAAAAATTGACAGAAAAAGACGAAATGAGAAATCTTTCACCAGAAAACACAAGTCACAACATCAAAAACGTTAATATTTTGTAGAAAAACATTGATTAGCGATATATTTAATAATGCATGTACCTTATACGTATAGGGTAGTCCGAACGAATCAATGGTATTCAGTCAGATTTTTTACTATGCCAAAAATATTAAACGGAAATAAACGGATATTGACCTTTTTATTTTTTTGACACTTTTAGTTATTTACAGTATTGCGGGCTGTGGACGCATTTGCGCACCGATGCGTGATTTTTTTAAACTTTTTCTATAAGTGAGTTTAGGTAAGCACTAACCGGCTAGCCTATCTAAGCAATTTACTGGTGCATTTCTTCCATTTATGGATATGATTGTCTGAAAATATGAGTTTTAAGTTTAGTTCTGAATTCTGTCGAGTCTTTGATCATTCAAATCATGCGCAGTTCATTCCTCATTATATAGTAATGAGTTTTCATTATGTAGTAATGAGTTTTGCGATTTTGTTTTCTTTCGAGAGGGAAGTCTTATTTCATTTCTTCTTTTTATAGAATGGTTATGTCTGTGTTGATGTTTATTAATTTTTTCCAAGAATTCAGAATTTTGATAGACTTTTATTTGCGCAAATGCACACGTGCGATGCAAACCTTGGGCCCTTTATAGCTCGTCTATTATAAATAAATCATAATCACAAGACTTTTTTTTTTCTCAAGCTAGTTTTCATAGTTAAAATAATTTTCTTCAATTTTTCAAAGCCCGCAAAAATGCTCTAAATCCATGGCCGGTCGGTTTTGATGAGTTTTGAGGTTAGAATATCATATGTCAAAACAAAGATGAGCTTCACCATACATAATTGTATATTCTATTCATGGTAAACCATAACTAAACATAAGTAAAAAGTATGTACCTTTTTAGAAACTTCAACTCTAAGAATAATAATAGTATTGAGTATTAACATTATTATAATATGCATATTGATAATTGGTTTGATCGTGAATACCCTAATTTCTTTCATGAACTTAAGTTAAAATTATGCCAAAACTAAACAAATACGTATTTAAAATACAAAAAAAAAGCGAAAAATATTTTTTTCATACTTATTCAAAAACTATATAAATTAATTAAATTAGCCAAAAACATACAACCTGTGTTTCAAAATATGACTGCCTTAGAGCACACTTATTATTTTTATAATATTTGTATTGAAAATCCAAAATGGTGGAATTAAATAAACTGTAAAATATGAAGTCTTCAATTGCTTGTCATTTAATATTAATTTTTGTTTTTTTTTTATTTTAAACAATAAATAAATTTTTACATAATATGTATGTTTTTTGATTTAATGATAATATCTGCTATCAAAAAAACCGTTTTGTTTAGTTTTGCTATTTGGAAAACAAATAAATTGACGTAACTTGTAAGGGAAGGACGAAAATATCCGAACTCATCTTTTGAAATACTATACGAGATAAAGCAGGAACAAAGTTGACGTATTCGAATGTTTTTTGGGTTTTGGGTATAGCTTTTTTTTTTTGTACCTGAACTTATGGGATACGGCTTGTTGCATTCGGGCGATAATATAGCAGCCATATTGTGTACGTTCGTATGGGTAGGGCGGTTAATATTGTTATTATTATTCTTCTTTTAAAACAATATTATAAAAAAATATTATCATATGTTTTGTTTTTTAATATAAATATTTATTATCAAATCAAAAAAATTTCCTTTTAGTTTCGCCATTTGTAAAATTAACAACAAAAAAATGTGTGTTCCTGCTTTTCCATTTTGAATGTAGGTACATATT
>JAHDVE020001891.1:0-67532 GCA_022606495.2 Halesus radiatus | reverse complement strand
TTAAAATTTACATTGTTAAAGTACCTATTACGTATGTCCATAGAATATCTTAGTAATTTTGTCTGGGATAAGAATGCTTCTTAACTAATTAAGTGATTAAAAATTAATTTAATTAGAAATTAGAATTAATATGTAAGTCTATGAATGACATAGCCCACTAGCTCCTCGTGAGACTCTTGTATGGTACCTCACATGTACATGATTACTCATACAATTTCCTAAAAAAGACATCTTGCAGTATTAATGTCCTAGAGTCCTATGTTAATCGCCGTGTAGATGAGAATAGTAGAAACGCAAAAGAGTCTGAAATTCAAATCGTACCATGATGAACATACTATGTCCTTTTTACGCGTGTTCAAAACTGTCCTGTTTTATCAGCGCGGGGGTGTGCAATGTCAAAAATGCAGCAAAAACCCTCGGCAGCAGGTTTTAATCTGCTAGTCAATATTATTTTACTATAATATGGTGAAACAAACACAAATAATTGATCAGATTCACCAATAATAATATCAGAACACAGATAAATTTATATAAATAGCAATGGAATAAAATCGTAGTTATTACTCATTATAAATACATTACTAAAACAGGTCAAAATAATTGAGATAAAATAAACTAGGTTGATGAAGAATGGCTATTATTGCCAAATATAATATATGTTTAATTGGTTATGCAATGCATGTCCCAATTGCGAAAGAACAAATGTCCAAATTTTTAATAAAGGCTAAATAAGTACATTTTGTCACTATTTGACTGCAAACGAAAAAAAACTGTTGACCAATGTTGTCCATGCATTTATTGGAAGGCACAACAAACGGCTGAGGATTTACAATTAGAAATAGAATTTCCAACAACTCCCGACAGCTGATCTCCTTCAACAAGAGCAATCTTCCCAACATGCCTTCCTCGGTGTATCTTTAAGTGACCAGCTCAGGCACGGGGGCTCTATCAAAGCCAGAGTCAAGTTAGCCTCTCAGAAGCTGGGCGTACTGTGCATGGCCTGCAGATACTTGAATAATACTCAACTGCTGACCCTGTACAAATCGCAAATGCGCCCTGCTGTAGAATTTGGCAGCAACCTCTGGTCTGGAGCCCTAAAATACCTGAAAAAACCCTTCAACTCTATGCAGAAATGGGAGGTCCGTTTTTGATAGATTGCCTTATCGATTGCAACCTTTAGAGCACAGGCGTCAGGTGGGAATGCTATCCTTGTTATATCGGTATTTCAATGGAAGATGCTCTGAGGAAATAGTGTCAGTGATCCCTTCGGCACTGGTGCATAGTCGGGAAACACACCAAACGCGCGCTCAGCATTTGTACACGGTTGACATTTGTCACATGAGAACGGGTTGTTTCTACGACTCGTATTTATTTGCTGGCATCTGTATTTCCTCCCTCCTACAGCATGAGTCTCTTTAAAACCTATGTTCACTCCATCCTCGCCTCAAAAAGACCCTACATACAGCATCCTCAAAGATGGCATAGGCCCTGCGGGAAATTATTTTCCTAAGGGCCTTCTATGTGGAGATAATGTTTAAAAAAACAGCTGCTTGTGTCTCCTGAGGTGACAGTGTCCTGCTAATATTCCTACCAGGAAGCAGTCTTTCATTCTTCCATCAAATAGCTACTTGGCTGGCTCGGGATTTGTACTGCCTATGAGCTCTACAGTATAGTGTATAATATGTTACAACGAATGGTGTTAATTTACAGATATAAATGGGGAGGACAAGGAACATCAAAGAATCCATGCAGCGAAGTCTACCCCGGGCCGCAGGCATTCTCAGAACCAGAGAGCAAAGCATTATCTGTATGTAACCGTTTTTATTATCATTTAACCGCTTAGCATCATTTAAACTTTTTTAAATGTATAATATTCACAAATCCAAACCACAAAATTCGCCTCCTTCATTGCATTGTGGAATTGACGTGGTATTTGCTGACTCCATTTATACAGTAAAGCGTCATCTATACCAGCACTTTGATGAATCCTACAATGTGTGAAGTATTGTAGGGTTAATGGTTTGTGTTATAATATTGTTTTGGTTTTCTATTTTATGTCGCTGTTAAACGTTTGAAAAAGATTGTTCATTACTTTATGGTTTAGAATTTCTATGTACTTGTAATTTTTGATAGCTCTTTATATTATGTTCGAAAATCCATGTAAAAGCCCAGATGGCTGTTAATCGAATAAATAAATAATAATACTGAATATAATTACATTAAAGAAAAGCCACATGCATACAACATAAACACTGTTGCAACCTCTCCCTCTTTCTATTTATTATATATGCATTTATAAATGGTAGGAGCTCAGATCGTACAAGATCTGAGCTTATAAAACCGGCGACAAGGGAATCCACTGAATTCCATAGTAAAAATGAATAATGGCGTATCTCTATATTATATGACATATTAAACGTAAGTTACTGCGGGGTTATCAATAATAATTAACTGAATCATTAATTAATTAATCTTTTATTCTTCAAACAGGATTTCGTCAATCTGTCATCGGCAAAGTTCAAGCTGTATGCGACGTACCACAGCTACGGAGAGTACATCCTGTATCCTTGGGGATACGACAAAGTGGTGCCGGAAGATTACAAGGATTTGGACGCGGTCGGACATGACGCAGCCCAGGTAAACATCTGTTCTAAAAGGGTTTCTCATCCTCTCAAGCTCTTTGATAATCGGAAGAGATTTTACAAAATTCTGTGTAAATAATGACCTTATCGCTGTCCTCACAACTTATTATGAAGAAGATTAAGGCAAGAAGTTATTCCATTGAACGGACAACTGTTATATTAAAATAAAACAAAGAAGAGAAGCATAACGCAGATAGGTAATAATTTTATATTTGAAAAAGGGGCCATTCTGATACAGGGGGTCATAGCAGATTATCAGTGAATTTGTTACCAAGCAAAAGTTTTTACACTATCGTATGAAGCTATCACTGTGTGGTTATCCATTATAATCAAATGAAACAATCAAACTTTGTTTTAACCACATTTATTTTTTACGCCTACCGGTTTCGGAACAACCGTTCCATCATCAGGGTAAAATATATACTAAACAACATTACAAAATTATGGCAGAATATACATAATAAGTGTCACAGTGGGGATGGGGGTGTGACTAGGGATTAGTAAAGAGTGGGAGAAGAGATAGAGATTGAGGGAGGGGTGAAAGGAAAGATATTTAAAATGGGGCTGTAAGATGTGATTAAAACGAACTTTGATTGTTCCATTTGATTAAAGTTTTTACACTCGCTGAGGGGTGTGAGATAGTGAGCATAAAAAAATTACCAATTTAAAATCAAAATGAACCGATTGGCGGCAAACTCTTTAACATTGTTAACATATTCATTCAAGAGATACAAATGCCTCATCAATGTTTTTAATTGTATATTCTCTCTGTTACCAGGCTGTTATAAACAAGGGAGGACCAAAGTACAAAGTCGGAGCTTCCAGTTTAATTCTGTACCCGGCGTCCGGAGGATCCGACGACTGGGCAAAGGCCATTGGAAAAATAAAGTACACATACACAGTAGAATTAAGTGATTCAGGACGATATGGATTTGTGTTACCGGCGGCCTACATAACCAAAGTGGCTAAAGAATCTCTCGCCGCTCTTAGGGTGATGGCCAATGCGGCGAATCGAGCATAAACATCCTATAATTTAGTCACTTATTTATATTATTTAATCTATTCATTAGTAAACTACTTAATATTTAAATAAAAAACTAAAAAAGCTTTTGCGTGAGTTTTTTTTTACTTTCTTTCATCTTACTACTATAGTTCGCTGTAATATCTGATTGCCGTTGAAGATTGAGGGAACGCCACCAATTCCCATTTATCAATCCATTATTTTCACATGATATAGAAGAATATCCACTGTACCAGTTTCCCGAAGGCACATCAAGTTTGATGGCCTCCGTGATTGAGTGGTTACAATCCTTGGTTACGAATCCGGAAGTCGCAGATTCAAATACCGACATGCGCAAGTAAATTTTATTTGATTAAATTGTGTTATTTCACAATTTACTCATTAAAAATAATATGTAGTATATTTACGGCACATTCCAGAGTGGTAGATACTGTCAGTATCGCCCTGGTGAAAGACCACCATTCAGAATCGAAACGTTGCTTGAAATGGCTTTAGCCGTGTTTGGTGACCAGATCTAAATAGTCAGGTAATTCCCTACCTTCCTCTTTCCCATCTCCTGCCACTTCTCGATACATTCAACCTCACAACAAGTGTTTTAAGTGACTCCTGATGCAGTTGATAGGCTGAATAACCTCAGCATCCCATTATCACCTCCACCAACTCTCCTCCACCATACGAAGAAGACATGAAATGCAATGCAATAAGGAAATATTGTACGGAATGGCGTGCATGGAAAGAAAATCTTCCCTCTTAACATCACTGCTATGGCTACCTGTCTTCTGGAATAGTGCCCCACCCACTTTAAAACAGGAGTCTACTAACCCTCAGTATATTCAAAATCAATCTACTAACCATATCTCAGAAATTTTATCGAACTGCAAAACTAACTCATTCAAAATATGCACTCCCCTCCTTATTTGTGCCAATTCAGTGGCGCACTTCCCATGTAAAGAATATATCGTGGATATAGTGGCAAAAACATTAAATTGGAAATTAATGCAGTATTATGAAGCTCTATACACACTATAAACTGGCAGAACCTCAGATCATAGAAACATTATATGACCTTTTTTTCTTTTTACAATAACTCCACACAGGAGACCCTGAGAGAAATAATTTCCCTAGAGGCCTATATCATCTTTGGGGATGCTCTGTCGAGGGTCTCTTCGAGGATAGGAAGGAGTGAACCTGAGTCTTGAAGAGACCCATGTTGTAGGAGGGAGGAAACACAGAGGCCGGTAGGTCATTCCACAGCCGAGCTGTTGTATACAAGATTGAGTCGTAGAGGCGACCGGTTCTCATGTGACAAATGTCAACCATGTGCAATGTTGGGCGCGCATTTGGTGTGTTTCCCGACTGTGCACCGGTGCCGAAGGGATCAATGACGCTAGTTCCTTAGGGCATCTTTCATTAAAATACCGGTAGAACAAGGACAACATTCTGACGTCTGTGCTCCAAAGATTGCAATCCGTTTGTTAAGATCGAATCTATCAAACGGACTACCCGTTTCTGCAGAGAGTCGGGGGTTTTTTTCAAATATTTTGGGGCTCCCGACCAGAGGTGTGTGCAAAATTCTACAATGGAACGCACTTACGATTTGTACATGGTCGGCAGTTGTGTACCATTACAGTATCTGCGGGCTCAGTACAATACACCCAGCTTCTGAGGGGCTAACTTTACTCGATGGAGCCCCCATACCCGAGCTGGTTGCTTAGGGTTACACCAAGCATATCAATAGAGTGCTTGTTGGGAAGAGTTCTTCCATTAAACGGAACTATCAGACATGATTGGGCCTTTGAAACATTAAATTCAACAAGATTATTCTTATCCTGAGAGGAAACTCTCTAGAGGTAACCATACATTCTCTGCTTCAAAGCCCTCAGAGCTGTTGCAGTTTGAGTACCCTTTGGGGGCTTGTCAAACAAAGAGCTATCATGAACTGTACTGTCATCCGCGTAACAATGTATCGGTGCACATGTCAAAAGGTCATTAATGTGCAACAAAAGCAAAGTCGGTGACAGAACCGATCCCTGTGGGACACCAGCATTTACTGAATGCGAGGAAGAGATGAAACCGTCAGCAATCGTCTGAATCAATCTCTCCCTCAAAAAGTCAGAAATCCACGCACACAAGGATAAGGGAAATCTGTAAGAAGGCAGTTTGTTGACAAGTCCTAGGTGCCAAACCCAGAAATGAAAGACTGATAGAGATATTGAAAGAAGGATGAATGCGGGAAACTCCATTAGCAGAGGACTGAATGTGATTGGCGCTAACAAAAATTTGTCCAAAGAAGCGAAGCTAGCAGTCCACAATGGAGTGCTGATAACAACCTGTAACTAGCAGAGGAAGGATGAAAGTAGAGTGAATGCTGTAGAAATGAGATCTCTGAGGCGAATGTGTGGTAAAACCATGTACGATTGTGTGAAAAATGTTGAGATTCGCAAAGAATGCAAGGCTGATGTAAGCGTAATGAGTAACATTAAGAAAGGGAAGCTTAGATTGTTTGAGCATGTAGAGAGAATAAATGAAGAAAGGAGAATATAAAACGTGAATGTGAATGGAAGAAAAAGCTGGGGACGCTCAAGGAAGACATGGCATGATCAAGTGAACCAAATACTTGAGTCAGGCCATGTCAGAAGTCAGAATAACAGAAGAAACTATACGAGACGATGTATGAATATGAATGAAGCAAGAAGTGTATGCCAAGATCAAGTTGGTCGGCAGTCCGTCCTCTCTGCGTACCCCTGTGGCGAAATGGCATAATGGTTAGTTAGCTAGTTAGTCAGTTAGCCTCGTGGTTCTAGCAGGTATATGAAAATTTACCCCTCCATTACCTTAGTGAGTGGGCTTAAATATAAGATTGCCGTCAGCAAGTGCCGCTAGCACACAAAACACACTTTACAATTCTTTGAAATAAAAATAAATAAAAGCCCTACAGTAGCCCGCTCACTGGGTAGAGAAGATTATCTCCACATTTAGGCACCTCTAACCACAGTTGACACAGGAAGAGGGAGAAATTTTCCCTGGCACTGTACACAAAAATTTTACAATACGATATATATGAAAATTTACCAATTAAGTAGATCGGGAAATCAATAATGGTGATTTTTTTAAATTATGCCAAAAAATACTCATCTCTGGGACAAACTGTCACTGATTTGGAATCATAAAAAATACCATCATATACATATATATATATTGTTTAGATAATAAGGAAATATTAATTTATTTTATTTATTTATAACATAGATTACCTAGTATTCGAAACACTTTAATAATAAAATTAAAAGATGAGAAAGATACTGATAGCAATGTAAATATTTGTACTCACATTAATTTTATCTTCGTGAAATTTGTTGGTATCCGCCATTCCTTCCCATTTCTTATTTTGAACACTCCCTTTAGTCAGCACTGTTTTGGAGTTGCTAATGAACACGGAATTATTGGTTGAAGTGTGCTTTTTAATAGTATTTTTCCCGAAAGAACTATTCGATCTGGAAGCAGATCTTTCAGATTTTAAATCCTCCGAAGACTGTCGAACTAACTTTTCAGCTTGGGAAAGAATCTCTTCTATGTTTTCAGTGGGATTGGATTTTTCATTCATATGGGCTGTGCCATACTGGAGTTTATTAATTTGTTCGAAAATATTTTCAAAGTCGAATTCATCGGTGTCTTCCCCCGTGCACTGTCGTTCCTGCTCCAAGAACTCGCGAACCGAAGGACTGGAATCGAAATCACTTAAACTTCGCACATTTACATCAAAATTAACATTATTATCACAATCTGATATATGTTTCGTGTGCCCGTTAAAATATTTAGCTGAAGACATAACACCTTTTCTACTTCGAATACATTTAATTATTCCGGATTCTCGGGGGAGTAGATTATTTTTAACAGTGTTAAATATAATTAAAACATCGTTGCTATAAAGTAACGAGTTGCTACGATAAAAAGTGACGTTTAAATAGTGCAATGTAAATAAACAGCAAATGACAGTTACCAAGGTCGGTGTCTATGCATCTGGTTTATTGTTGAAGCTTAATTTGTAATAATTAAAAAAAAAATAATGTAGACGAAAAACGGTCATAAGACGCTAATTAATGCAGTGGGTCATAATTATAGGAATAACGCAAAAAGGTTAGGAACTGAAAAGCAATTTATGTATTTACTACAAGGCATTTATTTTTCTAATCGTGGGGTTAGTCTTAAAATAAAGTTATTCTTAATTAGGTGTAAAATAACATTAAAATTAGAGTCAATTACTTAATTCTACGTGAAATCTTGGTTATTAAAATTAACTATTCACTTCGCTTAAATCTACGTAGAAGTTTGTATTCTTAATATTAGATATTCACTTGGCTTAATTATACGAGAAAGCTGATTCTTAAAACGAGAGATTCACTGGGCTTAATTATACGAAAAGTCTTAGTTATCCTACGTAAAAGTCTTTATCTTTAGGTATTGATACTACGTGAAAGTATAGTAGTCACTGGGTTTAATTATAATAAAAGTTCAGAGGCAGTTCCCTTTACTGATGGCTATCGAGGGTCCAGTGGCTAGTCTTCGAAGGTTTGATCTCCGAAGGGCGAAGATCAGTATCTTCCTGGGCAGAAGCGTGGGGGTTGACTTGCGGTGCAGAGTCTGGGCGACTTCTACGGTAGATCGCCGAAGGGCGAAGATCAGTATCTTCCTGGGTGGAAGCGTGGAGTCAACTCACGGTGCAGAGCCTGGGCGGTCACTGCGATAGATCTCCGAAGGGCGGAGATCGGACTTCCTGGGCGGAAGCTTGGGGTCGACGCGCGGTGCAGAGCCTGGGCGGTTCACACGGTAGATCCATGAAGGGCGGAGATCGGACTTTCTTCTGGGACGGAAGCGTCAAGCCAACTGTCGTCAGAGGGCCTGGGCGGCCTCTCCGAGGGGCGAGAATAGGTACCTTCCTGGGCGGAAGCCTAAAACCAACTGTCTAAACTGTCCTCTCGTCAAAGCCCTGTTGCCTGTAACCATCTGTAGAGATCTAGTTCTCCCCTTCGCCGTTGACTTAAACGTTGCAACGTTCTCTGGCACTAGCATCGACCATTACCGAGTTTGGTCGCCAGATGTCGCCGGTAGGCCCGTTATGCAATCTAAGAGTAATTACTCTGAAGTCACCTTTAGTTAGGATAACCCTATTCGCATGACTAATTATTAAATTTCTTAATCTAGGTGTACAGTAATGTTCGTATATCTAGTTAATTAATTCTAAAGTTAATTATGAAATATTTTCTATCATCTAATATATTTCTCAATCGAACGATAACTTTGTCCCACGGTCATTACGGATTTTTGGCGCGGCTATCTGTGTCGGGCCGTCCCGTCAGGGTCGGTTTTATGACCTCTATTGTCTAGCGGGCCGCTAACATCCTTTTAAGTTTTTTGCTGTCCTCGAGTGTCCTTTCTTAAAATTATGCAGACGTTTCTAAAATACTAGTTAAGGGTTGTCTAAGCTTTACGATTTAGTACTTTACAATGGTTTCCGGTTCGAACAAAATGCACTTGGCTATCCTTTTTCCAATTTGTTCAAGGCCTGTCTAGTCTGGGAAAATTAATATGAATTGAGTTTGCACATGTTTAGAAGATAAGTATGGTATGTCTGTGAATTCGCTCATTAGTTATGGGTATTACAAAGGATATATCAGGTCTAATGAAATATAATTCTTAACTAACTAACTAACCATCACGCCGTTTTCCGGCAGGGGTAGGCAGAGAGGACGGACCGCCAAACAACTCGATCTTGGAATACACTTCTTGCTTCATTCACATTCATACAACGCCTCATACATTCTCTTCTGTTATTCCGACTTCTGACATGGCCCGACTCGAGTATTTGATTCACTTGATCGTGCCATGTCTTCCTCGGGCGTCCCCCGGCTTCTTCTTCCATTCACATTCGCGTCATATTCTCCTTACACTCCTCTCTTCGTTCATTCGCTCTACATGCCCAAACCATCTAAGCGTCCCTTTCTTAATCTTGCTCACTACGCTTACATCAGACTTGCATTCTTTACGAGTCTCAACATTTTTCACACGATCATACACGGTTTTACCACACATTCGTCTCAGAGATCTCTTTTCTACATCATTCAGTCTACTTTCATCCTTCCTCTGCCAGTTTCATGCCTCACTGCCATACATCAGGGTTGGTATCAGCACTCCATTGTTTACTGCTAGCTTCGCTTCTTTGGACAACTTTTTGTTTGCGCCAACCGCGTTCAGTCCTTCGTTAATGGGGTTTCCTGCATTCACCCTTCTTTCAATATCCCTATCAGTCTTTCCATCACTCGTAAACATACTTCCCAAATACAAAAACTCATCGACGTGCTGCAAGTATTCATCATTCTCAACTATATTGCACACTGTTTCCGTACTCTCTCTCTTTCAAACACCATGACTTTTGACTTATTTACATTCATCATTAGCTCATTCTTCATACATACTTCGTTCATCCTAGATACGAGGAACTGTAGATCTTTCATACTGTTTGCAATTAGCACCGCATCATCAGCATACAACAGGCAACATACTTGCATTTTCTTAGATACTCTTATTGTGTATCTATTAAAATAGCCTTTGTCCGAAGATGAATCTAGCTTCTTCGATTATCATAGACATTAAGACATTTCTATTTCCATAGAAACCATATCAGTTTTGAGTTTTGAAATGTCAAATCTCTCCGCCTAAACGTTTTTCGAGGGATTCTGCATGTTGTTCAAATCATAAAACTGTGCAATTAGCTTTAAAAATAGTGGCCGCATAAATTTCAAAAATCTAACAAACACGACTTATTATTACAGTTATTGGTAAATAACTGGCACCTCCATGTGACAGGATAATACCTCTAACACTCTTAATAATATCATAACCTCACTAATGTATATTTTAATGAATTAATAGTATTGCATCGAGAAACCTCTTCTGTGCAAAATTTCTCGTGAGATATGCTCTTCATTTATCGTTTCTGAACATAATAATAACTATGTATATTTCAATTGATTTTTCTAGCACAAAAACTGTACTTTTCAACATATAATATTTGTCTTGTAGAGAGTTGCCTGTACTTCTGAAAAATGGGTAAAATAAAAGCAAAGAAAAGATCACCCAAAAAACCTAAAAAAGAAATAAAACATACTCCCGTCGGCCCCAAAAGTCGTAAAGATAAACGCAAAGATAAAAGAAACCTAAAGAAAATAAATAAAAAGGAATATTTTTCAAAAAGTCTTGGGGAAGTTGGAAAATTTGTAAAAGCACCTAAAGACGATGATGAAGAAATGCCTGTGGTCAAAATCGAAGAGAAAAATAAGAAAAATCCATCTAAGGTGAGTTGTGCTAAGGGACAAAAGTATCTCTAATTTTTCCAATTTATGTTTTTGCTAAATTTTAAACTGTGTTACCGATTTAATGCCTTAGTCTTGTGTTAAATTCCAATCAATATGACACTTGAATCTTTCGTAATTTTATCAATTCTTTTCCTTTTCTAAATTTTTCCAGAAATCAGGCGATAAGAAGGCAGTTGATAGTTCAAATCTTATAATGCAAGAAAACAAGGGTGCCAAAAAACGGGAAGAAAAATTAATGGCTGAAATGAGAGAGAAAAGGAATAGCCAACTTTTAAAGGCCAATGAAGATGAAGATAAAATGATAAAGAAACTGGAAAAGCAGCTTCACCTCAAGAAGAAGAAGTCCGGAACTATTTCTAAAAGTTTCGCCGAAGATGGACTAGGATGTATCCTTTACTTAACCCTTCGATTCTAGTTGTTCCTTATCAGGAACCATATGACGTTCCTCATAGAGAGAGAAAACTCCAGATCTCACTTTACATCATTTTCCGATGGTAGATCGAAAGTAACTTATTCTTTATTATTGTGGTAATAAGACAATTATAATAACCAACGTAATTAAATATCAAATTCAGTTGTTATACTCATTATGAAACTTTTCAATTCTTAGATGTTCTAGATTCTTCTTAGATTCTATTCTGTTCAAAAGCCTAAATATATATTTTTTAATTAATGAGATGGGAGGAATGTGTTAGATACATGTCTATGAAGTGTATGATGTAAAGTGTACATTATTCATTCTGGATATCGTTTTTTTTCTTTTCTGTCAGATTCCAATTATTAATCATACATATAATTATCATTTTCAAATGATTAAAATTCATCTGTACTAATTTTTTGTTTAATTTAAGGAAAATCTATGTTCACACCTTCACAATGATTTTCCTTAAATTTTTAATGCAGATATTTTGGAGGTATGTGATGAACGCACAATGCAAGCAGCCGTGGCAGCAGAGAAGCATCGAGCGGAAACCGGTTCAGGATCTGACTTTGATGAAGATATAGCCATTGCAACGGGGAAACCTAGCACTGTATATCAAACTTCCAAAACTAAAAAGGGCATAAAGGATTCTGATGGCCAAAGTTCCGATGATCAGTTTGACGATTTTGGTCCATCTGGTGACGAAGACTTTGGTAGCGAAGAGGATGATTTTGACAGTGAAGAAGAACAAAGCTTCGATGAAGAATTTGTAATAAAGAACAATGCTAAAAAAACTAATTCAAAGAAAGCGGAATCTCCTGTAGCTAAAAATAAAATCAAAGCTAAAAAAGCTTTCACCCACAAAGGTTTTGCTAGTGACGGTGAAGGGGAGGATTTCGATAGCGACGAAGAACAAAGCTTCGATGAAAAAGATGTGAAAAAGAATTTGTCAAAAAAAACTAATTCAAAGGAAGTGGAATCCCCTAAATCTAAAAATAAGCTCAACGGAAAAAAAGTTTTTGCCAAAAGTAAAGATTTCGCTAATGACACTGAAGATGAATCAAGTTTTGATGAAGAAGATGCAGAAATGAAGAAAACAAACAAATTGAAAAAATCTCCAACAAAAAAATACATCGATTCACCGTTTCCTAAATCCAAGAATATAAAAGGTAAAAAAGCTACGGTCAATCATGATTTCAGTCAAGATAGCGGGGATGAATCCAGTTTTGATGAAGGGGAAGAAATCCATATGAAAAAAGTGAACAAGTTAAAGAAAACTTTAAGTAAAAAGCAAGTTGACTCACCATTCCCCAAATCCAAAGTTTGCATAAGTTTGACTAAGCCCGAGAAGCAGAAAGATGTAAAAAAGAATAAAGGTGTTGCGAAACAGCTGGTGATTTCAGACGATAGTGAAGATATGGATGCAGGTAAAACTAATTTTATTTTGGATTTATATTTATGGTTAGGACATTGAAAATTGAGAGTAGGATCTTTGCTGGAAATACAATTATTTGAGAACTGAATCCGATAGGCATAGTTCAGGTACCGGATTGTAGATTGACAGAGATGTAACAAAGTAATGTGATTTCCAATTTAAGGGTATGTAATCCTATGGCTAAGGGGAAATTTATTTTAACTTAGCCTTTGCTCAATTTCGTTTGCTAAAAATGTCTTCCCCTAGTCATACTTATAGTAATATGGTAACTTTTGAAATTCAGTGCGGGGTCTGCAGGGAAAAATCGACCTTGCACCCCTTTAATTCCCTACACAATAAGGAGTAACGGTCTGGCCAGTGATTCAGACAAGGTACCTGCGAGCAAAAATCGTCTTTAAGCCCCTTTAATTCCGAACACAATAAGGTCGATTCCCAGTCAAAACGGGACGTAGAACGCGTTGACGCGCCAAAATACACCGTAAGCGTATCAACTTTCGAAGAGAATAAGGCTCCGGGTGGGTCAAATCGGGTGAGCACCTCCCTACAAAGCAGTCAGTTGCGGTTGACTTCGCAATACAAACCAATTGCAGGACTGCAATAGGCAAAACCTAGTCATTTAGTAATATGTAATTTCTCTTTTTAGATTCAGACATGGAAAGCACGGATGAAGAAATGGAAGAAGAAGAGGGAGAAGTAGATCCTGAAGACATGCACTCCGATATAGATGAACAGTTGAGAATGATTTATACAGGTGAGTTTCATTTATATATTTTCCTTATACTTGAGACTTGCAATATTTAGACACTAGCGTTTTTCTGATGCACAAGAAAGGAAATGCATTTTTGTTTTCCAATTTAGGTCTAATTTTAGTTGTGTAAAATTATAAAAAAGTTACAGTGAAAGTGTTACATAATATAATCACTTTTAAAATTAAAAGTGTTTCATCAAGTTCATAGTGGAAAAGAGAAGAACCGTATTATCTGAGTGCTTGATATGCAGCCAAGCAAATGGACCGTCAATAAGAAAACCTATGTACATATTTTACATTCACCATATAAATTAAATTACCTTTGTTTAAAAAAAAAAAACAATTACAATTAACCTCATAAAGCCAATCCAACGGTGTTAATAAATTTAATTTTACGAATCAAATCGAGGGTAAAGCCCGATCTGCTAACTATAAATTCATAAGACTTTTTAATTTACTGGGTGTTTATAATTATAATCCTCTGAATTGTATAAATATACCCGTAGCAGGGTTAAACCAATCACTTTAGCTAAAGCATTTAATAAAGAAGCATATTTTGGCTATTTTAGGTTTATCTGGCTTTCCTGATGAATCCTTTGCGCCAGGGAACCTCACACCTGTCCGGGAGGAAACAGCTCAAGATCTAGACATGTATCAGAAAAACATCGAAGATGCTGTTCAAACGTTGGCCAAGGGTTTAAACAATGCTACCGTCAATGACATGAGTTCTGACAGTGAGGGCGGCAATGAGAACTGTTTTCCCAGGAGTTTCAAAAAGAATTGGCAAGAAGGAGATGAATCGGATGATTCTGATGATTCTGAAGCGGCTGGGATGGATGTTGACGCAGATTCAGACAATCTGTCTCCTCTCACTTCCGAAAATTCCGAATGCGACAATTCCGATTGCTCCAGTGATGGTTCCGACGCCCTAAGAAATAACAAACAAATCCTCGTCAACGGGAAGACCGTCAACACTTACGGAAGAAATTTTGAAAAGGAAGAAGATCCCGAAATAGTAAAATGCCCAAAGCTGGACAAGATGCTGGAGAATCTGAGCAGCACGGAGTCCGAATGCGATAAAAGTTTTGAGAAAGCAAAGATTGTTACAAAAGGTACAGCGATTTATCTTTCTGTAGTGTAGTTTTGTCAGTGGAAATAGTAGAATGTTATGTGCATGTTTTATTGAAGTGGTTTTAGTAAAATTGCTTATGTAAACAAATGATTTTTTTTATTATAAGAAGTGTTCAATACAGCAGGCTGAATGATATACAATCATTCCTCTTCTCCGTGATTGTCCATTTTGGCCACGAACAACGTTTTGAATTTGTCTTATGGTTTATAAAACATTGAATGTTTTGGCATCATCTCAGTTGGCTGATCTCTGTGAAAGGGACAGTGTTATCTAAGGCAACTTCCACTCAGGTTGACCAAGGCTGTTTCAATGTTTGAAGCACTATACTCCAACCTATGACTAAATAATAAGAGGATTTGACATAACGATAAAACAATCTATCCAAACTGCTGAAACAATTGAACATAGAAATGAGTTCTTAGTCGGCTCCCACCCCAATGTCGCATAGCCTTCAACAAAGATTATTTTTTTCACTAGCGCGTGCACCACTCAAGAGGCCTGAAATATGCACTTATTGTTATATATCAATGACCTCTGACAATAATCATTACTTAAATAAAATAAATTGTAACGAACTTTAAGTAGCAGTTGGGATAGTTATTGTCTAATACAGTGAAACTGTCTTTCATGCTTAAGCAGTTTTATAACCCTATAAGAGTTCACTCCTTCCTATCCTCTAAAAGATCCTCCACACAGCATCCCCAAAGATGATATAGGCCTTGAGGGAAATTATTTCCTCCTTGGTCTCCTGTGTGGAGTTACTGTAAAAAAAATAAGAGAGTTTCATCGTGTACTATTTTTAAAATATGATTAAAAATAAATTATTCACATTAACTTTATATAATTTCTTCAGTTTTTTAAAATTCAAATAATTTTTCTTTTGCAGACCAATCCAAATCTAAAGCAGATCTCAAAAGGAAGCTGGATGAAGATGCTAATATGACAAAAAATGTAAAGAAAATTAAACAAGCAGACAACATTAAGCCGACAGACAAGATTTCTCCCAAATCCAAAGGAATCGCTAAGGAAATAGTCAAGGAAAAATCGAAGGGTAAATTGACAACTCTGTTATCAGAAAGTGAAGACGATGAGAAAATTTCTTCGAAGGTAAAGTCAAATAAAAAGAAAAAAGCTAACAAGAAGCCAAAGAAGAAATCAAAAGTAGTGCAATCAGACGTTGAAGAGAGTGATGATGATATGGGTTCCAGTGATGAAGATTTTGGTACAGACTTGGAAAGTGATAGTGATGCTTTAGCTGATGAAAAGCCTAAGAAAGCAGAGCTATGGGAGGATATTTATGGCCGGCAACGTGATCAAGATGGAAATGTCATAACGGTACGCTTTCTTGATTGATTGATCATTATATTTCATAATATTATTAGGTTTTATTTATGGGTCATTATGCCAAGAAAGACCATCGAACTAAATTCAACTTCACAACACTCGGATATTATCAACCGTGAAAACGAACAGTGAAATAACCCACCTTAGCAAAACTTTACACTGAATGTTAACAAGACTACTTTTTTATTATTAATTGATAAACTAAAGTTTTTAAGACAAGATTTTTGTGCATAGCGCAAAGGGTAACAATTATTTTTATAAACAATAATTATTAGCCTGAAACACTCATCCAAATTGAAAAAACCTTCCGAGAAAAGATAAATGTCGCCGACAGGACTCGAACCTGCACCCTTCTGATTGCCGGTCAGATGCTCTGTCGAGTCCTGTCGGCGACATTTATCTTTTCTCGGAAGGTTTTTTCAATTTGGATGAGTGTTTCAGGCTAATAATTATTGTTTATAAAAATAATTGTTACTTTTTAATTATTGGTTTAAATATGTCTTGTTCATTTTTTTAAAGAAAAATATTTTGTTTTCTCCTTTAATGGCACTGGAAAAATAGTTTTGTTCCTGCAAATTAGGACGCTAATCATTGCACTACGGATGCCATCTAATGTTGAATTGCGATGTGCAGGTATTGTAACTGTATCTTTTCTAGAGTCAAACTGGCAAATACATACCACCCCACCTGCGCGCTAAGAAGGAGATGGAGGATAGTAAAGAAATTCAACAACTGAAACGGCAAATCAAAGGTACGTCAATCCCCTTACCTTTTGATTTCTATGTGTATCTACCTATACGTAAAATATAATTATCGGTTGATCACCTTCTATTTTGCCTGTCCCCAATGATGGGCAAAATTAGGTTCCAGTTTAAAAAAAAATATTTCTAACTTTATGGCCATTTGAAGAACCTCTTTATTGGTCATCCTATCTCTCCAAGGTAATTTGAGGATGCACCTACAAATTCACAACTATACCATACAAACAAATAGAGAGCATGACAAATTCTCATTCTTAAATAAATTACTAAAAGCACTGAGGTTCCCACCCAGACATCGCGGGTTCAAGCTAGCTAAGTCCTCTGATGAAACTTTTGAGGACTGCTAGAAGTTCAGTGTGTCAATTATCGTCCATCATTAATATGGTGTGTATGAATGTACTGCAGGATTACTGAACAAGGTAGCGGCCAGCAACATGCACTGGACGGGGGCCCAGCTGGAGGGGCTGTACGCCTCGAGCAGTCGCCACGCTGTCAACAGCGCCTTCTGCTCACTGTGGCTGGCGGCCCTGGTGCAGGACACCGCCTCTTCAGCCCGGCTGGCGGCAGAGCACACCATGCTGGTTGCCATACTGCATGCCAACGTGGGCTCGGAAGTCGGTAATTATTCCTTTTTTGTTCATTTTGAAGGGTAATAAATTATTAACAGCAGCCTGCGGGGTAAAGATTAGACTGATAATAGCCAATCTCCTGGTACTGTTTCAGAGGGACTGCCCCGGTGTTCTAGAGACGGTTTGTTCTAAGTAATCTCATCTTGTTTATTTTGTACCCTTTTAATTTTTTTAATGTTAATATTCCTCCGCATCCCACTTAGTTATCTACGGACTACGGACGTGCAGAGCAGAGCCATCATGTTTATAAGTCACTTTTGTCAACCGTAAGTATAATGCACTAACAAGCCTGGGATGTGTATTTTTACTAACCTCCTTCTAAGCTAACGCTATGCAGGACACTTGAGGGTTTAGAATCATTGACAACTTTAGCTTCGTTCAACTAAAAATTGGAGTCCTTGACTTGCACCCTGAAGGAGTAACCATATGTTACTTATACCGGGGTGGGAAAGTGGAGGGTAACTTTAACTGATAATACCCAATCTCCCATAGAAGAGATATTTAAATCTTCTAAATATTTTCTGTCTATGATCTTTTCCAGGAGCACATTTTCTACAAACAGTTGTGAAGAAATTCGACGAGATGTTGTCACTTGAACAGAATCTAGAAGACAAACACCTTGATAATTTAATACTGGCTATCTCACACTTATACAGTTTTAAGGTAACAATATATGTATATATATTTTTTTAATTATGATTCAGTGAAACCCTCTTATAAGGTTTTCAAGGAACCGGAAAAGAGTTCTTACATGGGAAAAATTTATGTGGAATAAATTGGACCATTTTCAAAATTTTGTCATAATAAAATTTTTATAATAAAATTCTAATCAAGATCTGAGTTTGAATCTCACAACATTGAGCAAGATATCAAAATTTCCTCTTATTATATCAAAATGTTCAGTTCAATTCAATAGTTATTTTGTAAAATTAAATGTACAAATAACGAAAATAAAATAAATAAAACAAACAAAAACAAAACAACTGAGAGTATAATTAATACTGCCAGTCATTATTTGTGATCCTAAATCCTCTCTGATTTGACACCAGTTATGCACACACTTCAAATCCATCCCTCGGTTTGGTTGTGGCTTCTATTCAACTTACGCTAATTTCAACAGTTGTTCCAAGCCCCTCTTCTGTATGAAATCCTCAACAAGCTCCTAGAGACACTATCGGAGAAGAGCATAGAATGCACCCTGGTGGCCCTCAGAAGTGTTGGTGGAGTCCTTCGCAAAGAGGATCCCACTGCCTTGAAGACCTTCATTCAAACCACTCAAGAGAGAGCGTCTAAATTTAACGACACGTCCACCAAAGGGTAAGAATTTTTTTTTCGGCAAAATTTTCCATAATTTTTGTGTGCATTTTTTTAAATGATTTGTTTTTTTGTCTTTCAGGTCCCGTGTGAAATTCTTGCTGGACGTTCTGCTAGCCATCAAAAATAACAATATGAACAAAATACCTAATTATGATCCCTCCTACACGGAAGAGCTGAAAAAGGCTATGAAAGGAATTATTAGAAAAGGAAATTATATTGTTCCCCTTAATATCAAGCTTGATGATTTACTCAGAGGTAAAACGAAAACTATTGACGCACCCTGCCTGGGACACCTTTATATTACGGCCTTTTACATTCAAGATTTTACTGTGACATTGGGATGGCGGAATAATGGTCAATGGATTGTAATTAGCACAATGGATTATTTTATTTGATTAATTGATAAACTAAAGTTCTTAAAAACTTAAGACAAGATTTTTGTGCATAGCGCAAAGGGTAACAATTATTATTTTTATAAACAATAATTATTAATCTAAAACACTCATCCAAATTGAAAAACCTTCCGAGCAAAGATAAATGTCGCCGGCAGGACTCGAACCCGCACCCTTCTAATGTCCGGTTAGATGCTCTACCGTTGAGCTACGTCGGCTTATCGCAAACCTGCCAAGTTAATCAATATATACTAGTGTTCCATTCAATAATTACTGTTTTTATTATATTTTCGCCTGTAAACAACCAACTTTATTATATTTGACAAGTCAAAGCAATTTTCACCAATAAAATGTAGACATAATTTGTCTCGACGCCATCTATTTGAGGGATTTAGCCGTTACAAGCCTTTCTCATACTATTAAAGTTGGTTGCTTACAGGTGAAAATATAATAAAAAAAAACAGTAATTATTGAATGAAACACTAGTATATATTGATTAACTTGGCGGGTTTGCGATAAGCCGACGTAGCTCAACGGTAGAGCATCTGACCGGACATCAGAAGGGTGCAGGTTCGAGTCCTGTCGGCGACATTTATCTTTGCTCAGAAAGGTTTTTTTCAATTTGGATGAGTGTTTCAGGCTAATAATTATTGTTTATAAAAATAATTATTTTATTTGACTTTACCACTAAACGAAATGGACTACTTGCTATTTTAATACGGCCCAAGCTAGCGTAGCAAGTGGGGAATAATAAAAATGTTTAATAGATAGATAAATAAAAATATTTTTTAATAATAAAAATTTAAAAATTGAACCACCTGTACCCGAGGATGTAAGAGATTATTATTGTATTACAGTCTTTGTATTTTTTTATATCGCGCGAAACAGTTATCTCTCTGAAAGTGATTAGTTTATTGGCGATGGTAAGAGTGCGCGCGAATCGCACACATGATTTCCCCAATGCCACGCGCTGTGGCCTTTTTTTTGCGAATAATTGTTTTAATTCCTTTGTAATATGCCTTGAGCTGTTTGCGCCGTTGAATTCGGTCGCTTCCTGCAATAATTACATTAATTTCCTCCGCGGTGGTATCCGTCTCGCACCTAGCCCCCGTCACCAGTTTCCACCACCACCAGTTGGGGGCCTCTCTGCGGCTAAATGTCAAATACTGTCAATCTCGAGACGAGATAAAACTTAAAAATACCTTTAAAACTGTAATTTTTAGCAGGTGGGCCAATTCACCCGGTGGGATGATGAATTATGTTGAAATTACATGAAAAGTTTTCTCTCAATTTACATGTGTATATATTTTTTAATTTCTGACACAAGTTGAGGTAAGAGAAGATTCATTGACAACCTAAATATGTTAAAAAATACGTTGTTTCCTGCCATGTATTTTCTTCACGACTCTTGAGTTCCTCATTCCTTTCGCGGCAAGCTTGCCTGCCTCTTCCCAGGAAGAGGCTACAAATATAATACCTGTATCATCAGCAAAGATAACTATTTGGCCACCTTGCTGTTTTAGATTACAAAGATCATTTATATATACCAGGAAGAGTATCGGGCCCAATATAGTGCCCTTTGGTACACCATAATCGACATTAGTAGAGTCGCTCAATTTACAGTTAATGCAAATTCTTTGTGAGCGATTGGATAGATAACTTTGGAACCATTCTAGCGGAAGACCTCTGATACCAATACCTTTTAGTTTTTTTAGCAGATTTTTCGTTGAAACAGTGTCGAATGCTTCAGCTAGATCTAGGAAGACACCAATACATTGTTTCTTATCATTTTAACGGATGTGTAGTCGTTCGAGTATTAGTGTCTTAATACTTACCAAGTGTCTCTCGTTAAAGGTTGTCGCGGAGATTAAAAGAAAAGAAGGGTCACCATTTAATAAATATATTTCTCGACACGTACAAATTATAATTCAGAAGGTTAATTCAAGAAGCGAGAAGTGATGTAAATGCAACTAGCAAGTCACTAGGATGTACGACCGATTCAGTGAGAGGCAGGAAAGCGAATGAATCGTGGGCTCTGTGAATAACAGAACGCCGGTCAGTTGTCTTTTGTTTGTAGGGATACCACATGTAAAAAAGAATATGATTCAAATAAATTTATGACTATTAAGTTGCTTGCATATTACATCATCAAGACTTTTTGAGATATATTCAGTGAGAGTGGTAACTGCGTCTCCTGTGGACCTGCCGCTTCTAAAACCGAACTGGTAGACATGTTTAGTTTTTAGGTAGCTATCTAGTCTATGCTTAACTAGTTTCTAAAAAATCTTTGAGTTACTTCCTAGGAGGGATGTTGGCCTATAGTTCTAAACCTCGCTTTGATCACCTCCTTTATAGATTGGTGTGACCACTGATTCTTTGAACTTTTGAGGGAACGAACCTGTCATACCAGGTTATTTGCTTGTGGGTGATTGGCTTTTACTTTCCTGGAGCCGTCTGGTATTAATTGTATTTATACCAGGGGCAGAGTTTGTTCTGAAGCCTGAGATTATTTATTTTTTTAGATGACAAATGATAATTATACAATCATTGTAATAATCAAAAATGTATTAGGTTTGGATATTTGTATCCCTGTTAAATTTAATTGTCGACGATTTCCATAATTTAGAATTTTTTGGCATTTGAACCCTGTTAATTGTTAATTTGTTAGATGACAAATGATAATTATACAATCATTGTAATAATCAAAAATGTATTAGGTTTGGATATTTGTATCCCTGTTAAATTTAATTGTCGACGATTTGCATAATTTAGAATTTTTTGGCATTTGAACCCTGTTAATTGTTAATTTGTTAGATGACAAATGATAATTATACAATCATTGTAATAATCAAAAATGTATTAGGTTTGGATATTTGTATCCCTGTTAAATTTAATTGTCGACGATTTGCATAATTTAGAATTTTTTGGCATTTGAACTCTGTTAATTCCTCGGCCAATTTCAGATTTTGATCTAAATTTGTTCAAATCGTTGAATTTGCATTCCAGCCGATGAACGAGGGAAATGGTGGGTGGTAGGATCAGCGTGGGAGGGATCCGCCCGGGAAGAGAGAGAGCAGTCGGGCACGGCAGTGGCCGAGGACACCAAGCACAGCCAACTCATGGAGCTAGCCCTGAAGCAGCGCATCAACACCGACCTGCGCAGAAACATCTTCTGCATCATCATGGGAGCTGAGGTAGGCATCTTATCATTTTTAATTTATTCATATTTATTTGAAAGCGTATTTATTTCATGATACTCAATCGACTTTCAGGGTTTATATGTATATATATTTCAGGGCATAGTCTTTTAAAGAGAATGATTCCTATGATGAATCAACTAAAATAAATGATAGAATTTGTCGAAGTATAAGATGACCGTATTTATCTCACATATAAGCATTAGTGACGTAAATTGCGATGCAGCGCTTAGGCGCTACGTGCTTCAGTATGCGTCTGTCGGTCCTCGGAAGAGCACGTGTTCCATTTGAGAGCGGTTTATAGCAGTTTGGCGTGTGTTTTGATAACTATGTTTATTGTTTATCCTGTTATCCCTAAAGTTAATCAATATATTTCACCATGTCGGATCTCAGTTCTATTCCGGACGATGTATCAAATGACAGCGACATTACGGACGACCAGATCTTCGATCTGATGAATGAACACAATGGTGGCGGAAGTACCATTATTTTCCATCACAATAAAAGAATGCAAATCGAAAGTGAATTTTCCTCATATGCGCCCACTGTAAGAAGGGATTACATGGACTTTGCACGGGAAAACACAATTATACTTGTTGTAGTTTCTATTACATGCATAAGATATCATGCAGTTGATATTTTTCCTAAGCTATTGCATATTTATTTACATAATGCCATGTTTTTTTCTAAAAACACACAAATATCTATAGCAATTTATATACCTACTTGCAAAATAAGCACAGCACCGAAACGGTTAATTATGCATGCAGTGTATGTGATATAAAATGTGTGTGTTAAACTATAATTTTGAACACATTCTGTGGTTTCAGGATTACATGGATGCATTTGAAAAATTGCAGCAAATAGGCCTTAAGAATCAACAGGAGAGAGAAATCATCCACATACTCATGGCGTGCTGCTTGCAGGAGAAAACTTACAATCCGTACTATGCGGTCTTAGCCCAAAAGTACTGCGATTATGACAGAAAGTTTCAGGTAAACAAACCATGTACGCATCAGATATGGGCAGATTCATTAGCACTAGTGAATTGATTCAGTCTAATTCACCTAGTCTTGTGAATTTCTTCATTTTATTCATTCCTTTAATTCATTAAAAAAATCTAATAATAGATGATAAATAAATTAAAAGGGGATTTTTTCACATCGCAAATCACGCTTATATTGGAAATAACATATTTTAAAATAAAATAAACACGGAAATAACAATCTTACTCAAACAGATGATAAATTATACGAAAAATGTATAAGCACCTCAATGTATTAAATAATGGTTTCATTTTTAAAGACAATATGACGAGCCCAACAAAGATGCACCCTATCGAGTACAGATTACTTCGGAAATTCCCACCCGACTAATGAAAGTGACGGCTTGGCCATGCTGGGACTAACACAAACGGAATCGCCCCAGGCATTGAATGATTTAGGAACTTCTGGCTCGTGTCTCGCAGTGATTTGACTAACTTGAGCCGTTCATTTGTGCCGGCTCATTTTGATGATCCGTGGGCATACGACTCCTGGTAAACCGTACCACGACTCAATTGAACTGTGACTCTCTTTGACCAATTTGGAACCACTTAAGAAAGATTGTTTATTTATCTACATATTTCATATGTTCTATAGTATTCTTACGCATTGCTATGATGATCTTTGAATAAGGTCCTTTGTGCTAATTCGTTTATATAAAATCAACATATGCGTGTCTAATTTCCACATGGGTTAATTATGCCAACTACCGTGGGACTTGCAATTAATATTTGGCACCATGACACATCTTAAAGCAGTTGTTATCAAGGATTCACATTCCTGTGTAGAGATAAGAAAAATTACCACATTTACGCGTATAGGCACTGTACAATACGTGAACGGGGTCTGACAGTCTGGCATCGGGACGTTTTGTACCTACACCTACACGCTGGGAGTTGGGAGCCGTATGAGCTGAGAGTCGTGTGGACTGGGGTATGAGCTCATGAACTGGGAGTCAGCTCTTAATATGTGCCGGCTCTTAAATGAGCCGTTGTTCAATTGAGTCGTACTTTTGAGTACCGTGACTCGCGCTCTTAACAAAATAAGTCATGAACCATCACTAGTGCGGACAGACTCAATATCGACAGACCAGAGACGTAGTGAATACGGCGTCACAACTGAATCGGAATGCATTTCTTAATTCCTTGAATTTAGGGAATGCGAAGATGCGCTGCTGGGAATTACTGATTGGCTGACTAGAGTGGTATGTGCGGACGATGACGTACAGGTTTTTATGGATTACGGCGCAGGATTCTATACGTTTGATGGAATCCTGCCCACTGCACAATATCTCTGGTGACTTTGTGATGACGCCCATGGTGTCCGTAATTATGGTGCCGCGCGTTAAATAATCGTAGGGTTGCAAGGCCCTAAAGAATGAAGAATTTATTCCATGTTAAATTGAGAATCCGATCGGGTGTGTCACGAGATTTAATTTATTAATTTAAATTAATTTAATTCATTCAATTTCGCCCATGTCTAGCACACATTACACACTTGAACTGTCATTAATAAAACAGCCCTCACTCGGTTTTTATTATATAAACATATGCAAAAATTCTTAAGTGAATATCTCCCACTTTTTAATAAAATTCATTTTAATAAATAAATGCATTTTTTTAACTTCTTTTCAGATGTCTATTCAATACAGCATTTGGGATAAACTGAAGGAAATCGATACATACCCTCCATTTCAAATTGCTAATTTAGGACAGTTCATTACCCATTTGTTCCTGGAGAAAGGATTGCCAATATCAATACTCAAGGTATGTTTTTATTTTTTTATTATTTGTACATATTTATCTTTATGTCAGTTGTCAGCCCATCTTATTGTTGATGGGCTGATGAGTTAAAAACTGCCAACATTGGTTAGGAGAGAGCCTCCGAGAATCACCAAATTTGATACATTTAAAGGAAGTGTATGTCCAAAGCTAAAGCTAACGGAGAAAAAAAGATATGTATCTTTTCATAGTAGAATTAAAAGTGAAAAATAATAAAGCATAGATATATTGTAATCAAAGATTTTGATTCAACTGCTCTAACTGTTGGAAATGACTTTAACTGTATTTAGTAACGAGATCTGAATACCTCTTTCTTTCAGCTCACAATATTCTCCAATCAAATATCAGAAAATGGAAAACTAATCATACATATATTTACCCGCCCCGATATAAAATGTCTGTTCTGAGACGGGTAGTATAATTTTTACTCAACCAATAAAATTGTCATACCCGACTCATGGACAAATGTGACATATACAATATACATATGTAAATACAAAAATTATACTATAAACACGTGCCTGAATTTGAACATTTGATCATTTTCAGGTTGTCCAATTTGCGGACCTGACCAAAGCCACCCTGCGACTGATGCGGCAGATCCTGCTGGCCATCCTGCTGCACAAGCGCTGGCAGACCTGCCTGGAGGTTTTCCAGAGGGTGGCCGTGTCCCGCAAGCTGCACCTTTTCCGGGAGGGGCTGCGCCTGTTCATCAACCACTTTCTTGTGAAGAACGCCGACAAGAAGGGGAGCGCCCTCTCCGAAGACCAGAAGGCCCTGCTGCAGGAGAGGGCCTCGGCCGTGGACAAAACCCTGCATGGAGACTCCAAACTGCAGTTTTAATTTCATCGTTCATCATTTTTTATTGTGGTTATATCGTGATTGATATTATGTGTAAAACTGTACATATTTTGTTTTCAGTTATTTGGGCCCCTGCTAGTGTACAGGCATAATATTTTATAAAATTTTATCCAAATGGTACTAAAAATTTTCGTTGGCAATAAGGAACTCTAGTGAAAAATATAATGGCTTTAAAAATATATATTCATGTAGATCAGCAAACACCGATTCTAAATATATAATTTTTAATTTTATATAATTATAAGTAGAATTTATAAATCGTTATTTAAAAGTCAATAAAAAATCATCTCATCGAAACACCTTGTTATGTTGGTACCATTGCATTTGGAACATCTGACCTCACATGTGCATTCTGTTTTTGAATTATTATGGTAATTTTTATTTTTCAATTTTGTTTTGTATTTTTTTTAGTTATGGCCAAATTTAAACTTAATTTGGGTGATTTTAAACTATATAATTATCATTCAATATAAAAAAACTATTAATTTTAAAAAATTAGAGTATTCATGAACAAACCACTTATCAATACGGATATTATGATAATGTTAATGCTCAATACTATTATTATTCTTCTCATCCTTGTTTTGACATTTTGACAAATTTTGAAAATTATTTTAACTATGAAAACTGACTTTAGAAAAAAAAAAAATACTGGTATTTAAATTGAAAAATAAAATAAAATTGGACTGGAGTTCCTTACTGACTTTATGAGAACACCAAGGTACTCACTTTGTCTTTGTTCTTCACATTCAAAACAAACATCAACGCCAGGGGGGATAAAAAAGTTTTAAATAGTTTTAAAATATGACTAAATGTTAGCCATTGAATAAGAGTAACATGTAGTAGGTAATAGAATATTAAGATATTATGTTAATTACATAACTCTATTCATCTAGATCTAGAAGGAGTCACTATAAAAAACAAAGAAATTTGTTTAGTGTACAGTTTAGATTTTTATTTCTATGTACAAATAATAGAAGTGTTTTTTTCTTCACTTTATATTATCTTCTCAGAGAATAGCAGCGGTGTGCGTTGCTCAATGATCAAAGGCAGGCAGCGTGTAGTTTTTCAAGTTCGGCTATGATTTAAGCAGCGAAAAGTTAAAAAATGCCATTTTATTAATGCCAACTGAATAAATCAGCAATACAAGTTTCTATAATTTGTTCAAATGATTGGTATTCACTTTGTGGCATCATTATTAATAAATTAATTAATAATTACTTTGTAATCACCACTTTATTAATATATACATATCTACATGTTTCGAAAGCGATGCTTTTAATTTATTTGTATACTAGTTTCTTACCAAATTCTTGAAAAAAATACATTTTGATCAGTAGTTTGTAAATTTTGTTTTTGGTTCATTTCTCCTAGGGTAGGCACAGCTTTTCAGCCTTTATGGACTGCACGCCGCTGGTGAATAGAGCATGTAAGGATTTATTTGACCAACGTGTTGTTTTTGTCCATTTGAAATAATTTTATTTTTAATTTTCTACGACAAACATTATAAAATGTAGGCAGTTCTGAAATATTTAATTTACTGACATGTTGACCAACTTTATCAAATCTTGTTAATCAATTTCATATTCATCCCAGTATTCACTCTGATCTCCGGTTCAATCAATCGCAACCTCAGTTTGATTTGTATCACATATGTAAATGTAGTAATCTTTGTCCTTGGGACCCATTTCCTTTTGACAAAGTGTGCATTTTGTCATTAAAAAAAAAAAAGTTTACCATTATTCCCGTCTATCCACAGTCAATAAAAAACATGATAGAAAACAACTATTAAATTGTTTTTTTATTCCATAACGATTATTGTGTTGTGAAAAGTGGATTTCTTGATTTATAGGTATATTTAAGCATTTTGTGCCTTTTGGTCTGCGAAGACTGAAATTTTTTGATAGCTACGTAATGTTAACTATGTGGGTATTATTTTTGTAGCTTCATTAACTTGTATCAAGCTGAATAAAATTAAATATTATCAAGCAAAGTTGTTAATTTATTATTTTTTGTATGTTAAGCTGGCATACATTTTTACAAACCCCATTTTTTATCTGTAGCCACTGAATGAATACTCTGTGGCTATCTATAGCCACCGATGTCCGAATGAATACTATGTGGCTATCTATAGCCACTGATATCCGAATGAATACTATGTGGCTACCTATAGCCACTGATGTCCGAATGAATACCATGTGGCGATATATAGCCACTGATGTCCGAATCAATACTCTATGGCTATATATAGCCAATGAATGCTCTGTGGCTTAGGCACCGATGCCGGAATGAGTGCTCTGTGGTTTAGGCACCGATGCCAGAATGAATGCTCTGTGGCTTAGGCACCGATGCCGGTATGAGTGCTCTGTGGTTTAGGCACTGATGCCAGAATGAATGCTCTATGGCTTAGGCACTAATGTCGGAATGAATACTCTGGTTGAAGTTGAATGAATACTCTGGCCACTGAAGTTCAAATGAATACTCTGTGACTATCCCCATTTGCGTCAGAATGAGCTACTCTATGACTGTAGTTACTGACGTCAGAATGAGCGGAATATTCCGAAGCGATAACGTTAAAGAAACTAGTTTTATTATAAAGCATTTATTGATTTGAACAAAACAAGTATTGAGTTTTAATAATCCCACTACATAAGGACAAACAGGCCATCTGCTTATTAGTTACAAATTATATATTAAGTTGACAAAATTAAACATTTTACTTTTACAATGAAAATATAAAACTGATGACTAGGTTGTTTTTTCGACAAATTACTATCACAGATAAAACACAGCTGGCATGATATTGCATAACAAACATACAACCTTACCATTCAATTAAATGCGACTAATATTGTCATTATTGTTCATAATAATAAATTAAAAAAAAGGAAATTCACACATAAAAAATCATTTTATAATCAATAATATTCTTGTTAAATTCTTATACTATAAATTTTTAAATAAAATTTGCTGTACATGGTTAAATTAATAACAATTAATATGTACTTAACACAATAATATACATATATATTTTCAGTACTACAGGAACACAATATTACGAGAGCTTTTAAACTTAATAAAAATTTCCTCAGTAAAGGAATGAACGAAGCGAACTGGAGTGATCCACCTTTTGGTAATGACGGATTATATACAACAAAAGAAATATGCAAAAAATAAATAATGATCGCGAGTAAAATAACATATAAAAATAACTTAAATTATCTCATGCTTATTTAGGTACCAAGGATTCAATTAAATTGCATAAAATTTTTTGCTCAATCTGGCGAGAGGGACGTCGGAGCTGAATTATTTATTAGTTCGAAATATTGATGGTATTATTACGCAATACGATAAACATAATGTTTTTGAATAGAAAAATATTTTATAAATTTACATAGGCTTAGCATTTATCAAAATCTAATCAAAAATATTACTTTTTCTGACCGTCCCATTGTATGTTTTACAAAATATTAAAAATATGAATATGATTTTTAAAGTGGAGAAAAATATTTTTAATCCTATCTCGTTACGTTTTTGTAAATAAACTTAACCAAAGATTTATAATCCGCATTAATTTAAAAAAAAAAAAAACACTAAAGTTACGTAGTGTTTATAATAAATTTAAACTACACACTGTTCTTTTTTTTTAATTTATCTTTTCGACATGTTAAAGAAAAACCTTCACAGCATTTTTTAAGGATATTCAACTTTTTAAATGTTTTTGTAAAACATCCGTAGAACGGTCAGAAATGTTTAATATTTCTGATTTTATTTTGATAAATGCTAAAAGTCCACGCAAATTAAAAAAAAACGTAATAAATATTTTTCTCTTTAAAAACACCATTTTTATGGTATTGCACAATAATATTATTATTATTTTGAATTTCTAAATAATAACTCTCCGACGTCCCTCTCCCCGTTAATGTAGACACAAGAAACATAGATTCTGTCCTGAAAGTCACTCCAACATTTTTACCAGCATTCATTTTCAAACACTTTTTTAATTTAAAAATTATAATGAAGCCGGAAAATATTCAAGAGAAGCAGCTGAAACTAACACTCAGCCCATAATGAAAGATAGTTTTCTTTACTTTCTTTACTAACTTTTTCTTTCTTTACTAACTTTTCTTTACTAACTGTTAACTTGATTTAACAAGTTTTCGAAATGTTTATTGGGTTTCACTCCTGCTCACAAAATGTATTTACAAAAAGAATAAAAGTAAATTAATTACATAATCATTTTGCATCAGGAAAGGGCATGAGCCATTTACTATATAAATAAATAATCATTGTAATACAATTTATATAAATTTTCCTCATGGTCCAGTCACATCTTGGTGAAAAATCTCTATACTTTTAAACTTATCACATAATGGCATCATATTTTTTTTTAATATTTATCAATTAATTGCCTGCACTGATCACATGAATAATTCTTACTACTTTGTAAAATTTTAAAGAAATCTAAATATAAGAAAAAATATTATCACTGCACCTTTACATTGACACATCTACTCGTATATAAAAGTGAGCAAAGGAGGTGACATTTTTTTCACAAACTCCATTCTCAAAACTGGAGACATTTGCGGGAGGCTTATGTCTAATGCCAAAAGACTAGACGAAGAAATAAAAAGCAGATATTTTGGAAACCTTTTTTTCCAAAGAATCTATGAAGCAGCTTACTCTATTTTATGTGTGACATTTTTCTTTTTCCATTTTCTTAGCATCACGAGGAAACATATTCATTCTTTTCTCGTCTACAAATTCGGCTCTTTTCTTTTGTTTTCGATTCTTATCCCGAGGAGTGTTTACATTTAAGACGTCTTCAGAAAAAAGTTTCTCAAAATATGTACACATTTCAGATACTTGGTTTTTTAGTTTGTCATCGGGGTAAACCTAAAAAAATCCAACTTTTGTTGTAAAAAGTGTAACGCAAAGTTATGTCCCTACTGCCTACGGCGATCGATGGACATATGTGATATATGTTGTTTTTTTAAGCATCGAAATCATTTAATTCTAAATATATGTAGTTTGATAATAAGGAACTCCAGTGAAAAATATTATGGCTTTAAAAATATATTTTCATGTAGATCAGCAAACACCGATTCTGAATATAAATCTTTTAATTATATATAATTATAAGTAGAAACATCTCATCAAAACACCTTATTATGTTGGTACCATTGCATTTAAAACACCTGACGTCACATGCGCATTCTGTCATTAGTATGAACATTTTTATTTTTCAATTTTATTTTATATTTTAAATATGTGTTTTTTTTAGTTTTGACGATTTTTAAACTTAATTTGGGTGACTTTAAGCTCTATAATTGTTGTTCAATTTAAAATAAAAACTATTATTAATTAAAGTAATTAGAGTATTCATGAGCAAACCAATTATCAATACGGATATTATGGTATTGTTAATGCTCAATACTATTATTATTCTTCGAGTCAAAGTTTCTAAAAAGGTACATTATTTTATTACTTCTTACTTATTTTTAGTTTTTTTTTTTTTTATGGTAACTCTACACAGGAGACCCTGAGGGAAATAATTTCCCTCAAGGCCTATATCATCTTTGGGGATGCTTTGTGGATGGTCTTTTAGAGAATAGGAAGGAGTGAACTCGGGTCTTGAAGAGACCCATGTTGTAGGATGGAGGAAACACAGAGGCCACAGAGCTGTTGAACATATGAACGAGTTGTAGAAGCGACCCGTTCTCATGTGACAAATGTAAACCTTATTCAAATGTTGGTTATTATGTTATGTTAGTTATGGTTTACTATGAATAGTATATAAAATTATGTACGGTAAAGCTCATCCAAGTTTTTACATTTGACACTCTAACCTCAAAACTGATCAAAACCGACCTGCCATAAATTTGGAGCATTTTGGCGGGCTTTGAAAAATTGAAACTTCGAAAATAAATTTAACTATGAAAACCTACTTCAGATAAAAAAACAAAATATATAGGTATTTGAGTTTAAACGTTATTATTGATAAAAAATAAAAAAAAATTTAAATTGGACTGGAGTTCCTTATTATAATGGTGCAGTAACGGATATTTCCACTGTGAATATGTAACTGAAAATGATTCATATTTAATAACTGGTACCTTCAAATATTCATATGCATTATAAAAGATTGACCGGATGTCATGAGCCACTTGGTGGACATTGGTGTAAAAGGAATTTTGAATCCGATCAGAAATATTGGAGAACATTAAAGGATTTTTTACTACCTCAAAATAGTGTGGGGCCTGAAAAAAGATCAAACAGAAAATTATATTAATACAGGGCTCAAATGAAATTATTTAAAAATTATAATTATTCTCAATACGAATCCATCAATCCATCTTCAGGAGAAACAAAAAAATGCTTTTTGAATTACACTTAACCACTATGAAATTTTGGTAAACCTTTTATAAGACATCTTTAACCGACATTCGGAGCACAGAGATCTTAATATACACTGGACACATCCGGAGCTGATTCCGCCATTATATGATTACATATTACCATCACCGAATGGTACCAGGCACGTTCAGAAAGTAAGAGTATTGTGACCATAACGGGCTGTGGTTTTTTGTTTTTTGAGGATTGGCAACACTGAGTGGTGGCGGGGGGATCTCCTGACCAGAGCATCGCAGGAACACGGTAGTATGTAAACTCATGTTATAGTTGTCAAGGTGCGTGAAAGATGTCAGTAAGAAATCCCGCCAACTGCGAGCCGCGTGCTGTGAGCCGCTTCCTCGCGAAAAAAATAATACCTACTGAAATTCCGCGACTTGAATTGGAAGGTGATGATTTTCTGAGCTCTATTATGACTGGAGATGAAACGTGGGTGGCTCATTACACGTCTGAGACAAGAATACAATCGTCACACCAATTCCCCATCGGCCAAAAAATTCAAAACCACAATTTCGGGCAAAAAAATTATGGGTTTGTTGGGACCGAGAAGGCATCATTTTGGTCGAATTTCTGCCTCAGGGGGGCACCATCAAGGCAACAACAATATTGTGAGACCCTAAAAAAACTCAAAAGGAGGGTAATGCTGACGAGGGGAGTGTGCTTGTTGCACGACAACTCCCGTCCTCACACAGCCTTAGCCGCCAAGGCGATCTTGGACTCATTTGCTTGGGATGTTTAGAACCACCCCCCGTATTCCCCTGACTGAGCGCCTTCATGGGTGGAATTAAATTTTCAACTGATGAGCAGGTGCTGAAAGAGGAAGTGGGGGAAGGAGTTGGCGGGAGAGTTCTTCTAGGAGGGCATAAAGAAGCTAGTGCCACGGTCCACCACATGCATTGAACGGGATGGCGATTATGCAGAAAAATAGTCAACAAGAGTATCAACAATATCATGTCATTTTTTTTCAAATACACTTTTTCTAACAAAATACAAAAATCTAGTACACTTACTTTCTGAACGTGCCTCGTATATCGAGTTGAGTTAGGCGAATTGAACAGACCTTATATACTTTCTTTGAAAGAACTCACCTCGCTTATATCCAATCCAAACTTACTCTCATTCTTCTTATCCATATCCCACAATGCAAACAAAATGCTTTCCATCCTTTTTAATCCGGCTGATAGAGGAATATCATTCTTCTTGCGGGCAGTACTTTTATTCGTTAAGTTATTTAGTTTCTTCTTTAGTTTCTTGACTGTATCACAAGATGCATACTCTCTCTCCAAATAACAAGACTCCCCAGACACAGACACTTGAGAATTATGTCCGTTTTCACTTGAAGTTAAGAGGTGTTCACCGATCCCCACATCTGCCGGCAACTCCTGGCCATATTTTTCTGCGTTGGAAAGTATTTCAACGTTTTGATTCATGTCAGACTTGGGTTTGCTCAATTCGGAACTGATGAGTAACTTATTTATGTGAATCTCATTTATATTATCAACTGGCTTTTGAATCGGTTTGGTATTTTCTCCAAAAAATTCTTGAGAGACCTTGTTCCAACTCACACTGTCCACGTACATGGTGTTTTGTGTTTCCTCAGTCTGCGGGTCTCTCAATCTGTTTTCAGTTAGTTGATTTGTCGCTAATGCTTCATATAATCTCTGGGCATTGGTTTTCGAATCATTGGGACCGTTGTACATAGTTGTATGTATTTTAGGAGCCATTTGTTTAGCAGCTTCCCATTCCTTGTCAGAACAATTGAGGTAGCCTTGATTGAGTCTTGGAATCATTTTATTAAGTCCTAAGTCTGGTGTATAAATGCTTATATTCGGAACATTTTCAAGTGGTTGAATGTTGTTTAAATTATAAGAGTTGCAATCAAACAAAGGCTGAGGAAAAGCATTCGCAGGGGCTTTAGTGAAAGGTAAATTCAATACTTTTGGTGCAGGTCCCTTGTTCATGAGAGAGTTATGGACGGTCATGGTTTCCACAGTCCCGAAATCTTGTTCGGGTAGATTGTCAGATTGCTTTATGGGAACATTGTAACTGCCTGGTTTCATGTAAACCTTTGATGTCTCATTTATTTCGCCATCCAAGTCAAAACTGCACGTGGATATAATATTGCTTGCAAATGCAGTATTAGGTACCAAAGAAAACGTATTTCTGTTTGAAAATTTTTCTACTTCGTTGAATTGCGGAACACTTTTTAAAGATTCGACTGGTTTCCTAGTAATACTGGTAGTATTTTCATGAGACCAGTAATTTGTATTTTGTATTGGAAAGGATTCCCTCGTTTCATTTAAATTAAATAACTGCTCGGTAGTTAAGGAAAGTGATTCGACATTGCTGATTTTCTGAAATTCATTGCTTTCTTGCACCATTTTCGGAACTTCTTCGTATTTTGAAATATTTCCTGATGTTTGTTGATATTTTGACATAAAATCCTTGCTACGCGGTTGCAACCAGGCTCCTGAATTCTTTTGTGCGCCACCATAAATATTATTTGTAAATTTAATTTCCTCTTTGGTTTCTAGACCCTCAATAGCACTCACCGAATTAACGGATCTCTTGTTAGCGTCACAATCATTCCTGGTGAGCGACCCGGGGTAGACTGTCTGCATCAGAGGGACATTAGCGACTGCTGTTGGGTGCGTCCAAATGGGAAATACATGAGGAAATACATTAGTTCCCCACTGGTTGATGGGAGGATTGTAGCTGGGAGGGTTGGCAGGGGGAGTGGCTACCAACGGTTTTGACGGCTGTTTCTGTGCTGTAGAAAAATTGATCCCATTGGCATTTTGCTTGTATCTTTGCTGTTCGGCCTGAAATCCACTGTCCAATGCTTTAAATGTTTTGTAAATGTGATTCAACATGTTACTAGTTGCCATCTGCCATTCTACAAAGCTCTCTCTTATTTGAGGATTATAGTACTTATTTTCGATCCTTTTGAAACTTTCGTGTTTTTCACAAAGTAGTTCCTTAATTCCTTTCCAACCGTCCAAAATTCGAACAAAGGAAAAAATGAAGTTCTTTATTACCCACGGAACTCCCTGAGAGTGTAGATTCGCCACGGCGGAGTCTGGCTTTTGAACATTGGACCTGGTCTTTTCACAAATGGTTTGAATGTTTTTAAAGCAGGGTCTATTCTTGTTAGCGATGGCAATGTTCTCGGCTGCGGTGCACGCCTCCACCGCCAACTTTATGATTTGTATTGAAACGGACTCGTCGTACATTACCGGTCGGTCTCTGGAAGTGGATTGAGCTGAATACAGTTCAGTTTTCAATTGGGGGTTGCACGAACACTTAGAGCATAAATATTCACTTTTGCTTTTGGTTTCCCGTGGCATGGATTCTGTAAGATATGACTCATTAGAAATATTGCACAAATCTGAGACCATTCTTTCTCCTTCAGCCAAGAAATCTAAACTTGTAGAGGACTTTGAATGTGGCAAGCCGTACTGCGCTCTCTCTTCAGTTATCTCTTTGAAGGTGTTCGGTTTCAGAACCATTTTTCCGAAGGTGTCCCCTCGCGGTGGCTTCATGTAAGTTGTATTGCATTGATTGTTTGATTTCACAATTTTCCTCTGCAGAACTGAAGAATGCGGCATGGAGTCGGACATATTTTGTTCCAAAATACTCATGTTATGCGCATAATTGAACGCATTTTCTTTCAGAGATGAATTTGTAGCGTACATTGCCAAATTCATTGGAATTTGCCTAAAAAAATGATGATTCATTAGTGATTTTTTTAGCTTCATTCGATTTTATTATATCGTGAAATAGTAATTTACTAATATTACTATTATAATAAAACAATTTGTTTATGTAATTCACTTTTTTTGTAAAAAATATGTCAATTAAACAAACTGTTTTAATTACGAGGTAATTTTTTTTTTATTATTAAGTACCTTAATTCATTAAACTTTTTTTTTAAATTATAATAATAATATTTTACTTGTTAAGTGCCTCAAGCTCACTGGCGGTGTACAATGTTGCTCCCATAATTTGCAATGGTTCAATTTCATTGCTGTTTTGAATGGGGGCATAACCTGGAAAAACATATTTAAGAGGGGGGTAAAGTCTTTCAATAAAACAAAAACTAATATATTTTTTAAATATTTTTTTTTTGTGCAAACCTGGATCCATCTGTACGCCGAGTAAATCTCCCGGTGATATCCCAATACCAGCAGACTCCCTTATGTTTAAGTTGATGTTTTCACCTGACATCTTTAAACAATCGAAAAAATAGGGTTTTTTTCTTTAATTTTCTGCTTTGTCATTCATGAATGATTATTTCGTTATTAATTGTTTTTGTGTTTATTTCGTAAAACTCCATTTAACTTTTTTTTCAATTTATTGTAAATCAAATTTAATAATGTTATTATTAAGTTCTGCAAGTATTTTTAGTTTTTATTATTGTGACAGCTGTTTCGACGTTCAAGGCCATTTTCAGAGTGCGGTTAATCCACATTGTGACGATTTATTTATATGATTTTATTCACTCCCCTCTCATTCTAATTTGGATGTTTTTTTTTTAAATAATGATTTATTATCGGTAAAACCGATTTAGTTAGAAAATAATTCAAATTATCTATTCTGTGAGGTTTTCACATTTATAATGTGTTAATAATCACGTCCCGATTAACAACAACGAGCCTTAACACTTACATATAGAAGGAAAGGGTCTAAGATAAAATTTATTTTAACAATTAGAAATTAATAAACGAACGAATGATCCTAATATACCATTAATTAATAAAGTAAGGAAAATTATGTATTCTCCCTTCTCAGTATGTTCACATTATCAAAACAATATAACACATTTAAATAAATCAATTAAGAAAACATCATCATTTAAATACGAGAAAACACATTATAAATGTAAAACCTCACAGAATAGAGAATTTTCATTATTTTCTAACTAAATCGGTTTTAAATCATTATTTTTAAAAAACCCAGACCCTGCGCAGAAAAGTCCCATAATGTACTGCGCTGCAAACCGTTCTGACTTTAGCAGACCTAACTTTTCTGCGCGTGGCCTGAGAAAAAAAAAAATATATTTATTTTTGTAATTTTTATAAATATCAGTGGCAAAGACCCTCTGCAAATATGTTTGTGAAACCCACCATCTAGCTAAATGATGATTGAATTAATATTATTTATTTTGTTCATAAGTTCCATTCGGTTCCATAGCAATTTTTGAGAAAGAAGAATACCAAATATGAATTTCAATTGATTTTTAAAATCAAACAATATTCCATTCGTGTCAGTGAAAATCAGCTGTTTTTCGCCGACATTTTGATTAACCTGTCATTCCACAGTATGATTTAAACAGCTGTTCGAAAAATATTGCAGAGTAAAAATGATTTATTTTACGAAATAGTGAACGACTGGGGACAAAAATCTTTTGAAAATTCCAAAGGGAAAATGTCCAGTCTTGGGAAGCGGTGCGAGGCCACCGAAGAAGAGCAAGATAGGGACGCCATGAGTAGGTTTTCCACTATTTAGGATGACGGCGGCGATAATGATGAAAATAATTTTAAATGTTTATTAAGCAAAGAAAAAACTTGCGGGACTTTCTAGCTAGCAGTGGATTCAACCTCCGATGCCTAAATGGAAACCCGACACTATGGGTTACACGACCAATGATTTATACAAAATCATTTGAAGTAATATTTTCAATAAATTAATAAGAATTTATTTATAGATGAATTAAAAAATTACTTTGTATTCACCGCTTTATTAATATATAGAATACTATAGTGTTTTATATTCATGTTGAAGAAAGCATCGCTTTCGAAACATGTGGATATCTGTGCATATTAATAAAGTGGTGAATACAAAGTAATTTTATAATTCATTTATTAATAATGACGCCACAAATTGAATACCAATCTTTTGAAGAAATTCTAAAAGAATTACTTTGTTTACATCACTGTTATTAATATATAAATATCAACATGTTTCGAAAACGAAGCTTTCCATCAGGATACACAGACTGTGTACACTGGATACTAAATATACGAAATAATATGTATCTTAATCAATTTCATCAAGCACGCAATTCAATCGCATGACCTAATTTGAAAGAAAAATCACCTTGGGACATCGAAATCGGGTCAATTCGGGGCAACTTGTATCCGGAGCGCAGAAACTCGAATAGGTGTACGCCGTAACTGTGGCGAGTGCAACCGGGCGAGGGGAGGTAGGGGAAGGAAAAGAGGAAAAGACGAAAGGAGAATACGCTCCCAATACGTTGGGGAGTCGCGTGGGGCGCAGGTTGGGCCAACCCACTCGAAGGTAAGGTGTGAGATTCTACCAGGAGCACAGAACTGAGTCAAGTAAATAACTAACATTACGTTTCTATGATAAATTATGCTATCCTGGCAGCAATTTTATTCATTTCAAACATTTTAATGGCGAGAATAGTACAAAAATAATTATTCTCAAAAACCAACCACCAAAATTTAGTAGAAAAAAATTCTACCGCGGTATTTTTCAATTCTATCAAAAGAATATCTGTGATAGTTTTATTCTGCTCATTTTTTGACACTACGTGTTATTATTTTATAGGAAATCGCTAATAAGGGCATTGATCCCGTAATTATTGGTTTTGGCGAAACTGAAACAAAAGACGAACCACGTGAATTTCTGATAAACTTTTACGTAGGCTTTTTTTTGCTGAAAGGAAAATTTATGTAGGCGCTCAAACATAAAAAATTATGCAACTTTTTTATGTTTTAGAGTAGGTTCAATTCGGTATTATAAAAATAAATAAAAAATCACTCTAAAAACTTTTGACAACGTCGTTCGAATAAGAAATTACACGAATAATATCTGGATTTTTCTGAAAGTTTAATTATTTTATTAATTCATTAAAACTATTTATATAAAGGGGAGTTAAATCTACAAATATTCATTACCGTTTTATACTTTAATTTGTTCAAAAACTCGTGAAGTGTGTGATACCTACTATTGACAATATTCTACGGGAAATTAAATAGTTTTTGTGTATGTACACCTCTTACCTTGAAATCATTTTGCGTCGAAAAAAAACAATTTACTTCTTATAATTCTAATTTCCTGTTATGAGAAGTGTCCGTGTTCTTAGATCAGTTTAGATTTTCTGTAGAAAATTTGACGCGTTTTATTTTTTCATTTGTTACGCGATATAGTTTTTTTTAGCGAAAATATCACCATACCAGATTTTTTCGTTCCTGCCAACGAATGGTAGTGAAATAATCGAATTTCAATGTTTGTTGCTATTTTGTTTTACTTTTGCTGTTTTTTAAAGCGGGAGTTTCATAACGTGATTCTTAATTTTTGTGATGTTTATTTAACTAAACAAATACGTATTTAAGAACTTTTTTATTTCGGAAAGTTGTGTGTGTTTACCTGGGAAAGATTGTTCACAATAGTGACATTTGTTCAGTGTTTCCTACTCGACCAATTATAATAATGTTAAATAGATGTATTGGATATTGGTTATACCAGACTTATAACAAAATGTTTTTATGTCGTCAGCCCATCTTCTTTTGGGTGACCTCTGTTGCTCTTCCCCACCCGACCCAAGCCTATAGGATGATGTATATAAAGATGAATCAAAGAATCACCTGACATGTCTATTGGTGTGACGCACGTTGTCCTTATTAAGAATACGTTCCCGTTTACATAGTCCTTGCAAGGAGACAATTGTCCCATCACCGGGGTTTCATTTTTAGGAAGTAGCCAATTAAAATTCGTCACCATTGTGATGTGATGATCTTTTTTTTTTATTTTTTTTTATTTACGGACCAATTTCCAATTAGACAGAGAAAGAACTGGCCATACATAAGACAAGAATGAGGCAATGACAAAAAAAGAGGACAAAAGTAAGAGAACGTTCAAGTCAAAGCCACAACAAAGTCTTAGTGGAGTTCATGATTTTAGACATTCTAAATGATAATCTTCGAGTTTCAATTTTGTAAAGTCCGGCAAAAATCATACAGATCGGTATCAAATATTTCAAGGTCCTGACTTGATTTAACAAGTATCGACATTCTGGACAGTGGAAAATGGCACCCATAATTTGCAGTGTTTATTGAGGAAAAGCAATTCATTGTTTCTTAGTCCACGGCTAGGAATGTTGAACTGAATAAATTGCAACAGAGAAGGTGTTTAAACAGACTCCCGCGTGTTTTAGATCCTGTGTGAATGCGTTATCGGTATGACAGACAATGGACGTCTGATGGCAAAATAGAAAACAATACCTACATATATATATATCGTATTTTGGAAAGGGGATGTTTTATCAGAAATAAAATAGAGTACCAGTCCACAAAATAATATTTATTCTTTTTCGATTTAAATTAACTCAAAAAAACATTAATACATTGCGTAAAAATAAAATAACACTAAGCATCTGTAAAAGGCGATATGTGCTTTCTTGACGTGATTTCAAATTAATTATAAATCTTATGATACAAAAGAAAAAAAAACTACACGTATCTAAATTAAGAAACGATGGTCGAATGGAAAAATAACGAAAGAAAACTCGATATGAAAATGTTAACTTTCATAGACTTACGCAATCATAAATAGTATTATGAAAATATTTGTAAATAAATGTATGTTAAATTAATAATAAATATAAATAAATAGATATCAAATATATTTTTGAATGAAATAAATTGTCGACAATCTTAAAGCTTAATCGGAACACATCATTATTTACAAACTTCAATACATTTGCTCGACTTTCTCCAGTAAACCGAATTCATTGTTTTTTTTTTAACTATTTATTTATAACTTATTTAATTAATCTAACTTGGTCTTCGATATTGATCACTGGATAAAAAAATTAAATAACAAACTTAACAATGGGTAACATTTTTAAATTCGTTCCCGTTCCGTCGGCTGTCAGAAAGATATTTTGAAAAATCTTTCGTTGGCCGCAAAACGTGCAGAGGCTCTGAAAAATATAAATAATATCAAATAAAATAACAGCTATATTGCTACGACATCAACTGGCACATTTTTAGGTTGTCGTTTGGAAATATCTGACAACAAATACACGCAACGAAGGAAAGAGATTCCATTGGAAGTATTCACAGACTTTATACACTTGTCTGAACACGGTGGAATGTTGTATGACAAGTACGAGTATTTCGGAGTCCAGAAGACCAAAACTACCTGTATAAGAATGAGATGAGAGACAGGAGACAGGTGGTGTTCACTCCATCCAATGTCGAGATTGTAGAATTACATAGTTATAATTTATTGTTTTTTTCTCTTTAAATGTAGCATGAAGACTTGTAAAAAACCAACAATTGACATTATTAGCTTTTGTCAGTTTGTAAAGCCGACGTTTAACACTAGATTTGGTTACAGCGGGTGTGTAATGTGTGTGTGTGTAATGTGTGTGTGTGTAATGTGTGTGTGTATGTGTGTGTGACTAGTATCAGACGGAGGGAGGCCCTAGCACCTGAGCGAGTAGGCGGCGTGCACCAGGGCGAGCAGGGCGGCCAGGCCGGCGAGGACGGGGGCTGTGCGGGGGGCGGAATTGCAGTAGTCATCCGTGCACGAGCACACCTCCTGTCGGCCTCCGAAGCCTGAGCGTTGGTAACACTTTCCCTGAAAAGAAAAAAATACTTTAATACTTCAGCCAAAACTTCATGTATCTAAGTTGGCATTCACCAACCGCATGCACATGGTACAGAAGACAGAAGATCAGTTGCGACAGACAATGACCAGTGCCCGTATAGTCGCTTTAGGGTCCACACCCCCAAGGAACCCTGAAAATGCTAGGAAATTCCAATACATAATTGGAACAAAATTTCACTTGCGCTTTCAACCTTTATGGTTTCGTTAATAAAATTTATCTATGCCATATTTGGGGATGCTGTACACAGAGGCATGCACTCGATATAAACACACGAGCACTGCCTACCGTACCTTTGTTTCTAGCATTCACCTTTATTTCTTGGCCATTATTTCATTATTTAATTTATATATTCATGTTATTTAAATGGGCAAATATCAAAATTAGATGGAAAATTAGAGTCGAGTTCAGACTTAGAAGATATGAGATGTAATCACAATCTGGGGAGTCAAGCACGTGTATTTTAAAAAGGTGGGAGGGAACGGAGCAATGTCCAATTCTCATTCGAATAAGTGATGAAATTTATTTTTTTGGTAAAAATGAGGTAATTGGTGAAATTGTTTTTATGAGATAGCCCTCTGAATTGAGACATAGTAGGGTCACTTGGATTGACGAACAATGTGGCAATGCTCTGCCCAAACGTTGCGGGATTTTTCTTTAAAGATGGAAATGTCAGATAAGGTGATTTGGTTTATGAGAGTAATGATAGGGTTGGTCGCTCTTTGTTTTTCCATGGAATCCGCAATGTCGTTACCAACATGCCAACATGTCCAGGAATCCAAATTAGAGTTACGGTTTTTTCCAGAGATTTGTATGGAGACTATCAGGACTCGAATAAGGCATACAAAGTTATACTCACGTAAAAATATAAAAATGTTTAAAATTTATAAAATGATTACAAGAAATCAATCTAAAAACATATCTAAGGGGCTACACACTTTAACAAGCGCCCTTCAGGCGATTTTAGTCACTAACGACGCTATAGAAATATTAACTATTAAAAATAAACGCGAACTTCCAGCTACGAATCGCAGCGCCGGGCGCGCCCCGCCGACCGCCCTACCATAACGTCTCAAAAGCAAGAACTAAGTATGCACAATGAAGCATACATCATATTCAAATTTTGACCGTATTCTACACAACAAATGTACATATGTATGTAATGCGCATTCAAGGGAAGACTCGTTTGTGTTAGTGTCGAAAAAGGCTGTGCCTTTCGGTACAAATAGATAACCCATATTAAATACATAAAATATTAAAAATATTTTTGAAGCGGTTGAATTTCAGACAAAAAGATGGTATAAAAGAACAAAATTGTAGCAGTACAAACAAATGAGAATTAAGCAGAACACGCATGTATAAATACATATATGCATAAGTACACATGAATATATATGTGCACATTATGAAATATGAAATACTCGTGATACACAGGATTATTGAGGATGATCAAAGATTTTAGTTTTTGATAGAATATTTGTAGATGACTATAGATGATCATCATCTTTCGTCGATTGTTATGACCAGTTGAATAAAGGAGCGTTCAAGTTCCTTACTAAATTCATGGAAGAATACATTTTGACTATAAATCGACTTTTAAAATTATTTAAAAAAAAACGTATAGTTAATTTTTCTTACGGTAGCCAGTGTAGGCACAGGTTTTCATCCTTTGTGGACTGCACGTCACTGGTAAGTAGGTACCTTAAATATGCGAGAACGAGTAAAAGTTGAATTTCGGTTTTATTTCTACTCTCAGTATCGCCCTGGTGAAAGACTACCATTCTGAATTGAAACGTTGCTTGAAATGGCTTTTAGCCGTGTTCGGTAACCAGATCCGAATAGCCAGGTATTTCCCCACCTTCCTCTTCCCCTTCTCTTTCACCTCCCCAATACCTTCAGCCTTGGGTCACGTTCAGTCACAACATTCCCCAATTGGGAATGCAATAGTCTCACTGGCTCCAGGTAAAAAAAAAAACTGCCGATTCTAGTTGTTCCGTTTTGGGAACCAAATGACGTCCCTTATAATACCCACTGTATCTCCCTTTCTCTTAAGGTCAGACATATGTTTTAGAAAGATAGAACGTCAGATCTCATTTTACATCATATTTTGATAGTAGAATTAAAGGGCCAAACAACAAGATTCGTTGTTTTTGTTAGAATTTATTAAAAAAAATTGTTATTTTGAGCGACTTAGTCGAAAAATTCGATCGATGGCTGGTGATTTATAAATAATATCTCAGTTCTGATAGCAATATTGATGACTGACCAGAAATATTTTTTTGAGCCGAAAGGGAACTAAATTTTATATTTGTGTACGATGTTTTCCTAGACACTAAAATAATAATTTTTTGTAAACAATAATTATTAGCCTGAAAACACTCATCCAAATTGAAAAAAACCTTAAATATATATATACAAAGATAGTTTTATCAATTTCAATATCAAAGTTTTAGCAAAGATAAATATATATACAAAGATAGTTTTATCAATTAATAAATATTTGACAAGTCAAATATTTTTCACCAATAAAATGAAGACATAATTTGTCTCGACGCCACCTAGTGAGGGATTTAGCCGTTACAAGCCTTCCTCATACCAATAAAGTTGGTTGTTTATAGGTGAAATATAATAAAAAACCGTAATTATTGAATGAAACACTAGTATATATTGATTAACTTGGCGGGTTTGCGATAAGCCGACGTAGCTCAATGGTAGAGCATCTGACCGGATATTAGAAGGGTGTGGTTTCGAGTCCTGCCGGCGACATTTATCTTTGCTCGGAAGGTTTTTTCAATTTGGATGAGTGTTTTCAGGCTAATAATTATTGTTTATAAAAATAATTGTTACCCTTTGCGCTATGCACAAAAATCTTGTCTTAAAAACTTTAGTTTTATCAATTAATAATAATTTTTTGGTTTTAGTGAAGATTCAGATTATTTTCCATTGGCACTTCTAGATACGTGTAAGGTTCATAGATTATAGATCCCATAAGCGAATTCCTACAGATAGATTCAAACTACATAATAATACCTTACGAAGACAAATCATCATATTATGTAACACTAGGTGTCGAGGGCACTCCTGCTAAATAAATGCCATTCAGAAATCGATTGACGGAAATTGAAACATCAGTTATTGGTTATCAAATTAGCAAAGTTGTTTTCACGTGGGGCAATATTGACGATTGAATATTACTTTGACAGAAATTTAATACTGTACAGAGAAACGATTTTCATTGGGAATTACTATTTATAACACAGTATTAATTTAGACGGCGTTTAAAATGATTTATTACCGGTAAAACCGATTTGCTTCGAAAATAATTGTGATATTTATAAATTCTCTATTCTGTGACGTACTTACAGTGTTTTCTTAATTATTTTATAATGACGCGGATGAATTTAAATGTGTTTGGTAACTATCTGAATTATTTTAAGGAATCGTAGTGAATATATTTAAAAATGACGAATATTAATAATCAGGTGGGAGTAAATAAAATCATAACCTAACCTAACCACAGTTTGTAAATGGATTCGAACGCCGAAAATATTAAAAAAAAAAACTTAATAACATTATTAAATTTGATTCAATTTATTTTAATAACTTGTTGAAGATTGTAAACCTCATTGTAATATTTATAAATAAAATGAATATTCTTTCTAGACTTGTAGCAAAGTCAATCATGTAAATAAAAAAACGGATAGGAATATCCGAGACAATATCAAACCTTTTTTCTTAAAAATTCAACTATTTTTGTTTCTTCACTATTGCTGAAAAGTTCTGTTTATATTTATTTTCACCAGAAAAATTGCAAACTTTTAAATATTCTATTTATCCAACTATTCTGCATTACTGCTATAACAAGTAGGATGTATAGGTTATCTTTACGAATAATTAAATAAAATACACTTTTATTAAATCCATTCCACTTTTATTTTTGACGTGACCGGTTTCAGCCTGTGACGGCTATCTTCAGACTGGTACAATTAATTCTTAAACTGTGGTTTATATACAATTTTGAGTATCAAGGGTAACACAAACCATGATTTTAATTAGATTATATTTTTCAGTATGGTTCCAGTATGATTTCATAAAAGTTGACTTATATGGTACTTTTGAATTTATTCATAATATTACTTTGTATATAAACCTGGTTTCAAAAATATGTCAAAGATGGGTTACTTATTAATTGTTTTTGTGTTTAATTTGTAGAACTCCATTTAATTTTTAAACAAAATAAATTAAAATTAAAATTAATTGATAAACTAAAGTTCTTAAAAACTTAAGACTAGATTTTTGTGCATAGCGCAAAGGGTAACAATTATTTTTATAAACAATAATTATTAGTTTTCATATGAAGCGGTAACTTGGTGATGTGACATTATAATTTATAAAATAAAACAATAACTTTGTTTTACATCACTTTTATTTATACTTTAGCCGACCGGGTTTCGCTACTACCGTAGCTTCTTCAGGGCAGTATACAACTAAACTATGGACTAAGATGCACATGTGTTATGGAATGATACAAACAGGCTAGTGAAGTGCCAAGGGTGGGAGATCAGCAGGTACCTGCTGATCGGGAAGGGAATGTACTTTGTTTATTGGGAATAATTTAAAGATTGGACTTTTATTTAAATTTATTTGATTATTTATGAGTCTACTATTAGTGTTTTTTGCTTTCCTTATTTCTAATGCTTCTAAGTTATCTAATCGAATGCCGGTTACATTTTTATGCAGTAAACTAGTGCCTGTATTTTTATCGAATGTGTGGTCTGTTTCTAAGAGATGGTTAGCAAATTCGGAGAAACCATTATTATTTAGACATCTTAAGTGTTCTTTTACACGGATATTAACATTACGCGACGTTTTGCCTACATAGAACGCCGGGCAATCATTACATTGAAGTGAATAAATGCCTGAGTGGCCTAAACTGTCTTCTTTATCTTTTCCGTTAATTAAAAATTTACCTAAACTATTATCTGTGTAAAATGCTGGTTTAATCTCTGACGGAAGGTTTTTAATGCTTTGTTGGGAAAAGTTATTGATATATAAGATTCTACGCCATTGATACGGTTGATTATTATTATTTGTTATATTATTATTAGGGGGGGTACTGTTGAATAAAAACTTATTTGACGACATTTTTTTTTAAATTTTTTATTTAGTATGTTAATGACTAAGTTTTCATGATAACCGTTATTTATTGAAATTTGTTTAATTATGGATAGTTCTAGTGAAAAATTAGCATTTGATAACGGGACCGTAACTAACCGGTGAATCATCGAGTGGAAAGCGGAATGTTTGTGGGAGGTTGGATGATTTGAGGTGTTATGAATAGTTATGTCTGTATAAGTGGGTTTACGGTAAATTTTAAAAATCTATTTTATTGTTTATAACTGATAACGTGAGGTCTAGAAAATTTAAAGTGGTGTTTATTCCTATTTCCATGGTGAATTTAATTTGCTTATGGAAGGAGTTTATTAGTAGGAGGAAGGAGTTAAGTTGGCGCTCCGTACCGGTCCATATACATAAAATATCGTCGACATACCTCTTCCATAAAAGCACGTTATTTAGTAGGGGAGATTGACAATTCAAAATATTATTCTCTAAGTAGTCCATAAATATATCAGCGATAAGGGGAGACGTGGGTGCGCCCATAGCTAGCCCTTCTTTTTGTTGATAAAACACATGATTGAATTGAAAATAGTTTTGATTTAAACAAATGTTAAAAAGGTGAGACAGATCATTAGCGAAATTTTTAGGTAATGTGGAATTTTGTAATAATTTATACAATATGTTTTTGCTTTCTGTTACGGGGATATTAGGGAAGAGGTTAACGACATCGAATGAAACTAATTTTGCACTCTTAGGAATATGTAAGTTTTTAAGGTCATCAATCAGGGTAAACGAATTCTTAATGGTATGTTTGGGGGAAAAGACTTTAGAAGTATTAAATATATTAGTGATGTGTGATGCTATTTTGAAGTTCGGGGAATTGCAACTTGACACGACCGGCCGGATTGGGTTGTCAGTTTTATGTATTTTTAAGAAACCATATAATTTAGGGGCTTTCGGATTTTTTGTTAAGAATTTAACTTGTTGGTATGATTTGTCTTGGAAGATTGGGGATTTACATGTTTTTATTGCACTTTTAATGTTATCGAGGAATTTAATAGTAGGGTCTCTTAGTAGAATGTCAAATTTGTAGTTCATAGTTTAGTTGTATACTGCCCTGAAGAAGCTACGGTAGTAGCGAAACCCGGTCGGCTAAAGTATAAATAAAAGTGATGTAAAACAAAGTTATTGTTTTATTTTATAAATAATTATTAGCCTGAAACACTCATCCAAATTGAAAAAAACCTTTCCGAGCAAAGATAAGACATTTATCTTTGCTCGGAAAGGTTTTTTTTCAATTTGGATGAGTGTTTCAGGCTAATAATCATTGTTTATAAAATAAATAAATATAAAATTGATGCATTACAGTTGTTTTTATTGTAAAGATCATTTTGTATTATTTATATAATAAAAGGTTGCTAAACACTGATCGATAAAGAGTTTATTGTAGGAGTTTAAGAATTAAATGTATCAGTCTGAAGATAGCTGTCACAGGCTGAAACTAGTCACGGTCAAAAATAAAGGCGGTAAAAAAAGTGTATTTTATTCAATCAATATAATGAAATTCCACCATGCATTAACAGTTGAAAAATATACCTATACGAAGATATTTAGGGACATTGCGGTGGATGTAATTGAAAAGCCTCACAGGATAAATTTAGGAAAATGTTATTTTACGATAAAAACATAACCAAGGGAAAAAAAACACATTCGTATGACTTTCATAATTATTAGATATAAATTCGGCGCTACCAGCGATTTGGCTTTATATTTAGGAAAACTGCAAATTACAATAACAAAAGGCGTGTATTGCTAAGTTTGTAACGTAATTAGACAGAGTTTTGTCAAGTCATGTTTTGTTCAGTGAACGAGCTTAGACAAGTGATTGAACTAGATAATCAATTTGCATCATAATGTGATATTTTGCACAGAATTCGTGTCAGAATATAATTTATTCATTTGTGATTCAATGTTTTCTTGCACGAAACAATTAGACGAGTTCTTTGGGTTTTATTTTTTGCGAAGGCCATAAGAGATATAATGAAACTCATGTGGCTAAAGTTAAATTATTGTTTCATTATTAATGATGCAACGATTGTTACTTACCTAACGTAGGTACCTGCTTCTATTTTAATAATAAGGGAATCCAGTGAAAAATATTATTATTTCAAAAATATATATACACGTAGATCAGTAAACGCCGATTCTGAATATATAACTTTTATTATATATAATGATATATAGAATTAATAAATCGTTATTTAAAAGTGAATAAATAATCATCTCATCAAAACACCTTGTTATATTGCTACCATTGTATTTGGAACATCTAACTTCACGTTTGTATTCTGTTTTTGGATTAGTATGGACATTTTTATTTGTCGGTATTGTTTTGTATTTTAAATACGTATTTTTTTAAACTTTGGTGAAATTTTAACTTAATTTCGGTGACTTTAACCTCTATAATTGTTGTTCAATGTAAAAAAACTATTATTAATAACAGAAATTATACTATTTATGAGTAAACCAATTGTCAATATTGATATTTTGATAATGTTAATGCTCAATATTATTATTATTCTAAAAAGGTACATAATGTTATTACGTATGTTTAGTTATAGTTTGCTATGAATAGAATATAAAATTGTGTACGGTAAAGCTCATCCTTGTTTTGACATTTAACATTCTAACCTTAAAACCGACCGGCCATAGATTTTGAGCGTTTTGGGGGCTTTGAAAAATTGAAACTTTGAAAGCTATTTTAACTATGAAAACAAACTAAATATACTGGTATTTAAGTTTGAACGTCATTATTGTTGAAAAAATATATACATTTAATAAATGTCGAAAATTTCAGATATAAACGATACCTATACGATAACCCAGATCCCTTGATGATTTTACGCCCTGCAGTTACAACAAATGGAGATTAATATTATGTATTTGATTTACAGTTTTTCAGATCGTTGAATTCGTAGTATGAACGCGCATATACCACTATGCTCGTCTCGTTCTCACTCGAGGCGTTCGACGTTAAAACTTTGCGACAGTGATATTTCGTAAATTTTTGTGGTTGTTCCGAAATATTATAGTGTTACAATCAAATAAATTGTATTTTTATAAGTTTCTTACAAATTATTATTGCTAACGGTATGGACAGTCTCTCGCATCTAGGATGAATGAAGTATGCATGAAGAACGAGCTAATGATGAATGTAAGTAAGTCTAAAGTCATGGTGTTTGAAAGAAAGAGTGCGAAAACAGTGTGCAATATAGTTGTGAATGGCGAATACTTGGAGCAGGTCGATGAGTTTGTGTATTTGGGAAGTATGTACGAGAGATGGAAAGACTGATAGGGATATTGAAAGAAGGGTGAATGCAGGAAACTCCATTAATGGAGGACTGCACGCGGTTGGCGCTAACAAAAAGTTGTCCAAAGAAGCGAAGCTAGCAGTCCACAATGGAGTGCTGATACCAACCCTGATGTATGCAGTGAGGCATGGAATTGGCAGAAGAAGGATGAAACTAAACTGAATGCCGTAGAAATGAGATATCTAAGACGAATGTGTGGTAAAACCATGTATGATCGTGTGAAAAATATTTAAATTCGTAAAGAATGCAAGGCTGATGTAAGCGTAATGAGTAAGATTAAGAAAGGGACGCTTAGATGGTTTGGGCATGTGGAGCGAATGAACGAAGAAAGGAGTGTAAGAAAAATGTATGACGCGAATGTGAATGGAAGAAGAAGCCGAGGACGTCCGAGGAAGACATGGCATGATCAAGTGAATCAAATACTTGAGTCGGGCCATGTCAGAAGTCGGAATAATAGAAGAGAATGTATGGATGTGAATGAAGCAAGAAGTGTATGCCAAGATCGAGTTGTTTGGCGGTCCGTCCTATCTGCCTACCCCTGCGGGGAAACGGCGTGATGGTTAGTTAGTTAGTTAGTTAAAGTTTCTTAACGGAATTAAATTTTAAACCAACAATAAAAATTTATTCCTTTTCATACTCCGTATGCACATTGTAAACACGCCAACAAACAATTCATCTCAATGTTTAAAAACATAACGTGCTAAAAGTTTTTTATTATAAAATCTTAACATCAGCGCCATCTGATGTTAGGAAGTTTCTAAAGCTTCGTTACAAATCACCTTAATAAAATAAATACATACAAAACAGATTTGAAAAGTAATGAAGGAGTTTCGTAGCAAAGCAGATTAAATTTCCGAGCTAGATAATGTATTGATTTATAATACTGTATCATTAGATGTTATGAAATATTTGTGTTTTATAACAAAACGTTTGTTTGAAAATATAAAAATCTGCGCAACGACCAACAGAAGAACTTTATCACATAAAAATTTACTGATAATTTTTAAACCTTACTATGCTAAATAAAATAACATTCTTTCGATATCAATTTATGTTTTTTTGTGGAAAAGAGTAGACACGTCTAGAATTCGTTTCAAAAATGACTGTTTTTCAGTTGTGTCTGGTTATATCGCCTTAAACAATTTTCCCTGTGAATCTAGTAAACGACCATTAATCATGAACAGTAGATTAGGTCGTTAGTACAGCACAACAACTAGCCCATTCAAGCGGTCAACGTAATATTGAATCGAGTGTACATCAATTCAATTCATTGTATTGACTGCTCATTAAATTGCCTCAAAAGGTCAAATAATGGGTGACATGCTTCACTGGACACCAAAAACTAATCTGCCATATTCCGTTGCCTTTTGATCATATCATTCTATAATGGTGGACTCTTTCGTTAATCATTCCCTGGCCAGATAGCACGGCACACGGCTCACGTGTCGCGACTAAAACATCACCTAAGCAGTGCATATTGATTGCAAACTACTACCGATTGCATAATTACGTAAGTACTAAATACATAACTAGATGTTTAAAAATGCACGTTGATTGATTGCATTGATCTCTGTCACTTGCACCAATAGCCTTTCAACTCGTTTATCAGTCAATGGTGGGACAAACATGGTAGTCACCCATATTAGATGTAGGCTAAGCTTCCGATTGCCTGCTCTACCACCAGCGTTCGGAAGATCAATATCAAACAAAGTTATTTTTATTATTGTCTTTTCGGCTTTCGAGTAAATTGTTTTGTTTTAAAGACTGTGCGGCAGTATCTGTTTTTTGCTAAAAGAACAAACCACATAACTAAAAAAAAATTAACTAAAATACTTCCTTTTCTGTTTCAACCTATTCATTACACTTGTTGATATTAGATTCGTATGTAGACCGCGTGCAACACCGATATTGATGTTCTGTTTTACTTTTTTTTGTTATATTTGTAACAAATGAACTAAAATAAATAGTACTTGTTTACACCTCTGTTTTTAATAACTTTTTTTTTTTTATTTCTACATATATTTTTAACTGTGGTGTAAACAAAGTACCTACTTCTTATTAATTTATTAATAATGACGCCACAAAATAATTACACATCTATTGAATAAATTAAAATAAATGTAATTAATGTATAATTTTTATTTATAAATTAATTAAAAATTACTTTGTAATCACCACTTTATTAATATACACAGATTGTTTCATGTTTCAAAAGCGATGCTTTTTCATCAGGAAAATATAGAATGCTAAAAAATAATAATGTCAAGTATAGACAAATGATAGACATAGAACACAATAATATAAGATTAGACAAATTATAAAACAAAAATTGATTAAAGTAGGTAAGTAATTATTGTAATTAATCAAAAATGTTAATAAAAAGTTATTAAAAAAAACATTGAATAACATATTTATATTAGAAATATATATATATTTAATTAAAATATATATTATTAATATTAATACGAAATATTAGTTATATTTAATTGACTATTAACGCTTTTTCTGATATCTAAAATTTCTAATTTGTCTAATTGTAAAACTGTTATATTTGTACTTAAATTGTTAAGCCTTTATTTATATCAAAAGAATGATTGGTTTCTAAAACGTGATTGTCAAATTCAGAATAATTGTTATTATTCTATATATGAAGAAGACATCGATTTCGAAATACGTTTTTTTTTGTTATATGTAATTAACTTTTATTTTTATTTACATTTTACAAAAGAAAAAAATACAATGCAAAAAGTCCCGATAAACTACTTTTTGTAGTTTGTCTAAGGAGAGTTTTGTTTTTCAAAACTCAAAATTTACAGACAAGGTTACAAAATATGTATACAAATATAAAATAAAAACATTGAAAAAAATATTTAACAAACTTAAAACGTAATTTTTTCTCAAGAATCTTACTCTTAAATATTTCTACAAAAAATGTATTAAAAAAAAAAACATGAACGAAAGCAATAAATCATAAATAAAATAATATTTCCTTTATATCTAATACAAATAGGTTCTTTCAGCTAGCCAAGTTTTCAATGTATATATATATTAATAAAGTGGTGAATACAAAGTAATTCTTAATTAATTTATTGTAATGAATGTTGGTTATTTCTGAATAATTGACCTACATTATAAATATAATTCACAATTTAACGTTTAAATATTTTTAGCTTTCCGAATATGACGTAAATACGTGATGCCCGCAATCTTTACGTATTATTAATTTTAATGCTTTAAAAAAACTTCCTCCTCTTCCTGCTGCGTGTTTTAACTTTTTCTTTCTACGGAAATTTGGAAACTTAATCGATTTGACCTTCTAGTTCTGATATGAATTTTTTTGATTAAAAGCCTTTGTAACCTTTTTCCACTTTTTTATTTCCGACCGGACCGGTTCAACCTATCGTGGGCATCGTCAGACTGGCACAATAAAAGTCCCATTGCTTTCTAATATTGTTTTTATTTATGACTTGAAATTTGTTTTATTGCTGATGGTACTGCTTTACTATTATGTTTTAAAACTACTTTCGGTTGGTTTATTACCCTCTGGAAGACGGATTACATTGTGTTTGTTTGAATTGAATCTATGGATTTTTTTTAAATTATGTAATGTCTTTCGTGTAAGCTTTTATTTGAACAGATGGTTATTTTTGGTTTTACTTTTTCCTTGTGTTTTCTGTCTTGTTTGTTAAAATGTATTTAACAGCAGTTTTCTGCTCTGTAGTTACATGAACTACGGGTAAATATTTTATTATGTTATAATAGGTACATATCAGGGTAATATACTTCTTAGAGTTCGCCTTGGATCTCTGCGACAAAATTCCCAGTTACATTTTACCCTGGTATTTTATGTGTTTCCTATTTACATTCATATGTTAGATACTATCAATGCATATAATTAAGGTCTATAATGGATACATTAGAGAAGAGTCAGCCTTTTTCTCTAATTGACTATTCATTGCGTACTTTTCTTCTACTTTCCTTATTAGTTCTTCTTCTGCTTGTTATATCATGGCTGACTGCAGAAATCCCAGTCTTTTAGCGAAACAAATACTTCATAAGTTTTCTCCTGCTTACAGTTCCTATTTATAGCCTTATATCGTGAAGTTAATGCACTGCCAAAGAAACTCGCTTGACGCGTTTACATTAATATTCCTATTTAAAGATGTGCTCAATAACAAAACAGAAAATAATGTTTCGCCTAGCTTATTTACATAATTTTCGTCAATCTAATTGGAAACTTCCCAAATTCCTGTTTCATTTTCCGCAACGTTCAACTAACCCAAACGCGTCAATGATGGCAATGATAATATATCAGTTTAGTATTACGTCAAACCTACCTCGGAAGAAGAGAGCGCTAGTTTTCTATGATTCGTCTGATGTAGAAGAAATGCCTTGGAAATCAAAATTTCCACAAATGTTTATTACAAAATCGGACATTATATCTTTCAATCTATACTCGCGACTGAATGTAAACATTTTTTACAAACGAGACTCTATTTGTTTTCATTGAATTAATAAACTTAAACACATTGGCGATTTTCTCTAACGATTGTGCACTGAACTCCCAAAGAAAACTACAGCGAACAAGACTCACAGATTGGAACAAAGAATTTTAATTTAAATAATCTACTAACAATTGATCTTAGTCGTACACAAACCTTATTTATTTGTAAATCCCACTTGAAAAAACAACCAATAATGACACCTATTTAAAAATATTCCTTCACATATTATTTTGAATTATAATTACAATTTGAACAGCGCTCCACAACTCCATAGCAAAAAAAATCCACCAATAGAGGAACACGGCGCGATCCGAATTCCGGAACGTACTCGCCGAAATATGCGTCAAGGCCGAAATTCGCTATTTCGTGTAAACGCTATTAAGAGTGTTTTAGGGTCGGTTTTATAAACATCCATTCGTAACGCTTGATACCATTTAAACTAATATTTGGACTACCGCCCATTTTCTTCAAATTTTCGTACGTTTGACAGCTGTCAGTTGTTGCCGGATAAACGCTTATTTGAAACTGTTAACTATTTTAATCGAAAAGACAGCATATAATTTGCATTTTTTAAATTGATTCCTCATCGAGCAGTGAAAGTGATGACGAGCGAACGGCAATTATTCAAGACAAAAAACGGACAGATAACGGTTCATTACGTTACGTAAATTTAACAGTTCGTTTATAAAACTGGCCCTTCGTATTTAAAAGTTTTTATTGTTTCTGATTTTGACACAGTTAATGCGTGATGGAATTCTATTTTAATATGACTTGTTAATAAAAGTTTTTGGGTGTTACTTTTTTTTTTAAATGTTAGCTTTTAGTGGCAAAATAAATTCTGTCACATATATGAACTTACGCTTTTTTCTCATATTAGGTATCTAATACTTGTAGCTGTCTTAAAGAAATATATATATACATATATATATATACAGCGCCCTTGAGGTGATTTTTCACAAAAACGGCGCTAATACAATTATGATTATTATTATTATTATTATTATTGTTATTATTATTATTATTATTATTATTATTATTATTATTATTATTATTATTATTAATTTATATCTAATAAACCTTTCCACACAAGCTTTGGAAATGAAGTGTCTCCACAATATACAATATTAGATGAAGAAAAAAATCTGCTGATAGAAAGCCGATATTCTTTCCTTTTTTAAATAGCTTTAATGTTGAACTCCTAATGTTTTAGACCACGAACCGCCACTGGTTAAAATGGGCACAAAAATAACTCCAATACGCAAAATTCAATTTTTCACAAAATTGGATACCTACAAATATCACAAAATTAAAAAGCTGTAAATATATTTACATAAGTATAAGTATTTTTTCCAAGGTCCATCAAAAGTGACAATCAATATCACAATAAAATCCGTGTTAATGAATTTTAGCGTCTCTTGACCTCTAAAAGGTATTATGTTAAGCCGCTACGGATGCCTTCAAACATTTGATTAGTAAGAAATAAGAAATATGAATCAAGAAATAATTTACGTATATCACGAACCTATATACTCGTGTCACGGAATTAAATATTTGTATCACAAAATTGTGTGCATATATGTCACGAACTTATTTGATTATGTCACGAAATTACATATTTGTGTCACTAAATTAATTTCAAGGCTGTAGGGTGTGTAATATTTTAGTACCTTGTAATTGGACTCGTCCCAGCCACAGCCCCTGATGACACGGCTGTCTGGCGGCATGCCATTGACCTCGAACTCGATGACCTGCGTGATCTTCCTGCACATGGTGTAAGCCGTGCCCTTGTCCAGCGAGGAGCAGTCCTTCTTCAGCGCGTCCGGCAGCAGCTTGCCGGCGCATCGCGAGTCGTTGTGGCTGTTGCACTCGTAGCACTGCAGGCCGTCGGCTGCAAGCAAGTAAACAAACAAACAATATTATCATACGGTGAAAATGCAAAATACATTGAAAGGGGACAAGAGATTCATATCCTTATTTGGTGAATTTTATTCACGAAGCTAAAAAATCGATTAAAAAACGTGTTTATTTATTTTATTCTTTTGTACAGATATTTCTATTTCATTATATTTGCACTGTTTATGCAGTGTAATGCGCAATGCTAAAAACTCTGTAAATTCGTGATAGGACAAAAACTCTGTAAATGCGTGATAGGAAAAAAAACTCTGTAAATGCGTGATAGGATTAAAAAAAAAACAGATATTTTGATCTACCGTGTTTAGGAAGTACGTAGCTCTCCCCACAAGTAAGTTCATGCATAAATTTGTGCGGCTCTCTCGACTACGGGCTATTGTGATGAGATTCTGATACTTCGAAAGTGAGATTCTGATACATGGAAATTTATTTGAGCCAGAATATCACTATTATAGTTAAGTAAAAGATTTTTTTTAAATGAAACGTTACCTCCAATGAAAGTCTACGTGTCTCTAAATAGTGATAATTGCTCATATATTATTATTATAACATTACTATTACATTAGTGATAAGGGTATCGACCGTAGAGACGCAAAAATAAAAATCTTAAAAATTTCTTGTGAACTCTTTCAATGCACAAAATGTAAGTTAGTTCGTGTGGGTCCCAAGTAATAGAATTCGACCTCAAAACATTTACCACTAACGTTTTGTATATTATCCAACTTGTAAACACGTATACGATAACATTACGGTCTACAACATCTGTAGACTGTAATGCAATAAACTATCAGAAGTAGAATAAATTAAAAAATTGTGGAAAATATTTTTAAAAAAAAACCTGCCTCTTCATAATGTATTGACAAATGTGTAGTGGAAAGGGTTCGTTATTTGTTACGTTAGAAGATATTCTTCACAATATTACTTCTGCGGTTAGCCGCATTATTTTATTGTAATATCAGATAAATGAATGCAATAATGATATGCACATATTTTGTATGCTGACTGTGCTTGGATTGAACGGGAACACCGTATCCAATTGATTAATAAGGATTTTAATTAATAAAAAATATATACGTACGTGGACATTTATTGTTTTTGTATTTAATTCAGCATAACAGCTGTCACAATGATAAAAACTAAAATACTTTCAGAAATTAAAATAAAATTTTTAAACAATTTTTTTTAAATACCAGTTTTTTTCAAAAAATTTAATATAAATTAAACTCAATGATGTTATTATTAAGTTCTGCGAGTATTTTTAGTTTTTTTTTATTATTCTGACAGCTGTTTCGGCGTTCAAGGCCATTTTCATAAAATATGTAAAAGCCCATATAGGGCGAATACAATACAATAAATAAATAATAAGTTTTTGAACCACCGAATCTATCATGACGAACGAACAAATATTTTTTTGATCCATAGATTTTTTTGTATGCACAAAATGCACACAAGCGACGCCATCGACTGCAAAGTTAAGATTGTCGACACATAGTCTTGGAATGTCGATTTGTAATACGAGTTAAAAATAAGTATTTCCAAGTCTTGTCTTTATTTCCTAACAAATTAAAAAAAAAAAAAAAAACAAAATTGTGCATTACATTGTAATGAAATAACTTCGAATTAAAAAAATTAATGTTTTGGTTATTGGTCCTGAAAACGTCTTGGATAATCCCCTTGTTTATAACATACCAAAACTATTTTCGGATCGACGATAAATAAAATTCTCTGACACGAGTAGCTTTCCTGTGTACTATCTGATAATGTTCTACCTCCCACGTCCGTCGCCTGGAGTGAGTAGTTCTCCAGTAGGTCCATCCAATGCAATATACAATAATGGACCTGGTAAACTGTGTATGTTTGTGGGTTATGCTGATTATCGTCCAGTAGCAAAGTGGCCTCTAGCACTGCGATGTTATTGTTGGCAATGTAATGCTAGTTGATTGCGTTAGCTTCGCCAAAGTATGCCTATGTACCCGTAGGTACACGAATACACAGCCTAGGACCTGGCATGTCAAACTCATTAGTCAGTGTCATCATTGAACAATTCTATCATATGAAACCAATTAGAAATAAAATCGTATTTTTATTTAATTTAATTTTATTTATTTTTGGGAAAATTAACGGCAAAATCCATAATTTACATATATGTAATAATAAAAACAATAAATCATGCCAATAAGGAACTCCAGTGAAAAATATAATGGGTTTAAAATATATATATATATATATATATATATATATATTCGTATAGATCAACATATGCCGATTTTGAAGATATAACTTTTATTGTATATAATTTTATACGTAGATTTTATAAATCGTTATATAAAAGTGAATTAAAAACCGTACCATCAAAACACCATGTTCTGTTGGTACCACTGCTTCTGACGTCACACATGCAGTTTTCGAGCCCAACTTATAACTAGATAAGGTTTTTTCCGCTTTTTATAATCTATGGCTTATAATTTCGCTGATTGCAGTGTTCATTTTGCTCGTAAAATAATAATTTTTGTTTATTACGACTACTTGAGGGTTTTTTCTTGAAAATTCATAACAATTTTAACGAATTTGTTTACTTAATAATCTATACCGCTTGCACAAAACAACAACGTTATTGGCACTTTGGTGATTATTTATTCAGTTATTCTGGAAGTGGAGGATTTCTAATGATACCTCACACTTATTATTTCTTACAATGCATAATATATTTATTTTTATTTCAAGCCATTAAAGTTCAAAGCTATTTAAGTTATACAACCTATTCATGTCACCGGCTGTTTGTCAAGTTCACAGATGCGCATACGTCAGTTTTCGCGCATGTGTAGAACACTGATGGAAGCTATTAACACAAGCGATTCTGATTTACCTTTCAAACATAATTTAAAGCATTAAAGGACTTAAAAGACTTTCTTTGAACGCTGATAAATTGTTAATTAGTTGCAGATTTTTGCACTTTGGTACAATGCACCTACAATGGTAACGAGATTCTGATATTATACAATGTTTCCTTCAATTAAAAGCAGTTAAATTTGAGTATAAAGTTCTCGAAGTTTTGTATGGAATCCATATAATATCGATTACCGCCTATTGAATCGCCTAATCCGACTGCTCGTGTGACGTCACACCCAACAAGCCATAGATTTCGTGCGTTTTGGTGGGCTTTAAAAAATTGAAACATTAACAATTATTTTAACCATGAAAACGAACTTTAAAAAAAAAAAATTAAATAAACAGAAAATTAAGTTAGGATGTCAACATTAATAAAAAATAAAATTAAAAAATGGACTGGAGTTCTTTATTATAAATTTTCCATAATATAAGTAAAGTGTGACAATATACACTTTTACTTCAGTTAGCTTAACAGTTCCTTTACGGTGCCAAATTATAACGCGCTGCCCGGTGCGGGACTCCGAGTTACCCCATACAAATTCATAACAATATTGCTTTTTAAGCCTTTTTTAAATAATAATACAATTTATCAACGGTTATTAATTATGGTTGATTATTCTGCAAAATACATCTTAGGGTTATAAAATAATATTAAATATTAATACGTTAGGAGAAAAAATGTTGGCTCAGGTAACCGAGTGTCTGGCACCGTAAGGGGACAGTTAACTATGTCAGTCGGGGGAGAGGAGGGTGGAGGGGAATATAGGAGTGGGATAAAGGTACAAAAGACAAGAGTAGATGGAAAGGTGGTTTAAGTTATCAGATATTAAAAGAAAGGTCCATACTCGTATATCAGTATAAGCAACATCGATTGAAAATAATTACGACCTTATCTAAGTAAATGGTAAATAGTGTAGCATAAAAGTAACTGTAACTACAGCGGTTCATAACAAAGTAAATACATTTAGCGAAATGACTTATTCATGTGTGTGTATCGTGGAGCATGTACGTGATTCGGGTATTGTGCATCTCAGACCCGGTTAATGACAGTGTTGTTTTGAAATAGATATTAAAAGAGAGGTATTCATATATGAGCATATCGAAGGTATTTTCGAAATTATTCAAAACAGACACTTTATTTTGAACCTCTAATTTATTTTCAATTTATCACCTACGGATTTCGCATATGCCAAGCTTCATCGGGGTAAAATGAAGCATAAATATTTAGGTGAGACATTATACAAAATATAATAAGAGGGAGACACAATATAAAATGAAATAATTGAATAGTGAGGCAGGGATATGTTTACATATAATAGAGTGGGACAACATATAAAAAAAAAGAAAGAGAGAGAACATCAAAGGAGGGGGAACTAAGAGGAAGTGGTAAATTTTGACTAAAACATATTATAGAACAAGTTACGTTGATTATTAAGAATATTAGTATCCATTTGAATGACTTTTTTTTATTTCTGAAGCTTCTAAATTATCTAATCTAATGCCAAAACTTATATGATATCTATTATAATATTCTAAACAAAAATATATGTAAAACCACAAAGTTAACCATTATTATTGATAGCTGCATTCGTAGAGTTATATTGTTTTTACTAGAATAAGGACTTAAGAATGATCAATGACTCGACAGAAATCAGAGCTAAACTTAAAACTCATATTTTTACACAATCATATCCATAAATGTAAGAAATGCACACGCAAATTGCTTATCCAGGCTAGCCGGTTGGTACTTACCTAAATTCACTTATAGAAAAATCACCACAAATCGCAACACTGTAAGGCCGCTCTCTGATGGTCCGGTAGGGAATCGACATAAACCGGGTGGAGCAAAAATGCAGGAAATGTTTCACGATATTTCCTCCATCAACTCTCTGACGAGTCTGTGGTGATTTGTAGCCGCCAATAAAGTGTCGGTATTACAGATTTCTGTTATCACATTTACCGCTGAATATTATCCGATCTATCAAAGACAAAATCGAAAAATGTCGAGTGAATCGACTGATGACAAGGCTCTGGTATGCTATTTATTCCTTCGAACGAGACAAAAAGAGGAGGTTTTATGGTAGGTGCACCCCTACATCGAACGTAACATTCATTGTAGGTTTAGATTTATCTAAGGTTATTTATTGCTGCCAGGGAACTCTTCGGAGATGATGTCAAATTCCGATAAATGTACCGAATGTCAAAAGAAACATTCCAAGAACTGGTCGAACACGTTACTCCATATATAAGAAGTCCTCCTATTGCACACCAAGCTTTCTCCGTTGTCCCCTTTACTGCATATGCCGATGATTTATAGTTATAAAGGCGTGCATATTTCTCTACCTCCATTACTAGCCGAAAATTCATATTCCGCTCCATGTTTGAACTCAAGGGATGAATGGCGCGAAAACGATCGAAACGCAGTGCATAGATTTACTGGATGCGTGTTTACCGAGAAGCTACTGAATTGTTGTCCCGCTTGTGGTATAACAGAAGTACGTAGCGCTGATCCCGCTTCCCCGGTATAACGCATGAGGTTTATGTCGATTCCCTACCGGACCGTCGGAGAGTGGCCTAAATAAGTAAATGTGTAAAACAATATAAATATCTAATAAAAACTTTTTAAGGTCGTCTTATTAATATTCTCCAATCCTAAAAATTATAAATATTTCAAATTAATACCAACTCTTCTCGTGCCACCAATCTTCTAATAAATGTAACATCAATGGAAAGGGAGGATAAAATAGCAACTGTAAAAAAGCGCCCTTGAGGTGATTTTTCAATTGAGGCGCTATACAAATCATCCATTTATTATTATTATAGCTAGTGCAAGGCACCTAACTACCGAGGGCACTCGGGGCAGTAATATTTTAACATCTGTTAATATTTTTAATTATGTGTTTTCAAGGGTCTACATATGTCATATTTTATATCACATGGGGATACGTTATACATTTTCCTCTTTGTCTTTTAATTTAAAATGTTGGACGCTAATTAATCAGATTTTTTTTTGTAAATTTGCTTTACAAAGCAAAAAAAAAAAAACTTAAACAATGAAATATTAGTTTGCCGTTGGATATTGATGCTTCACATCCGTAGAATGCATTGGTTTTCCTTTTAAAAAATGAAAAATGCTTGTATAAGTCCAGTACCAAGTGTTTTGTGGCTCAAAACTTCGTTACTTTTAAATAAATCAATTGAAATTATTCAATTTATTTTAATAGAAGCTTATTACCCCCATTGTAATATTTAATCATTGAAGATGATTATAGAAAAGTCAAGAGATTTCCTATATAAATAAATAAAAATCGGATGGGTATATCCGAGACAGTATCTAGATACCAATTATATTCGGATAGAACAATGTAATCATCATAAAGATAGCAGCCAATATTATGGAATTTAATGGAGGATAATATTGACAAGTCTTGAAAGTGAGGTATGATATCGATGAAGATAGCGTAAAGTGAACTGGTCTCATTAGCTCAGTCGGTAGAGTTGTCCCGGTGAGACAGAGTCCTGGGTTCAATTCCCAGATTCCTACCTCTGATCGGGAGCACCAAAATATATGAAAAAAAACCCTTGACTCTGTGCAGAAACGGGCGGCCCGTTTGATAGATTCTACCGGTCTGTTCTACTGGTATTTTAATGGAAGATCCTCTGAGGAACTACCGTCATTGATCCCTTCGGCACCAGTGCACAGTCGCGAAACACGCCAAACGCGCGCCCAACATTTGCACACCATTGACATTTGTCACGTGAGAACGGATGACTTCTAAGACTCGTCCTTGTGTTCAACAGCTCGGCTGTGGAATGATCTGTCGGCCTCTGTGTTTCCTCCCTCTTACAACATGGGTCTCTTCAAGACCCAGGTTCACCCCCTCCTATCCTCTAAAAGACCCTCCACACAGCACACAGCATCCCCAAAGATAATATATGCCTTGAGGGAAATTATTTCCCTCGGGGCTTCCTGTGTGGATTTATTGAAAAAAAGAGATGCGACTGATACTTTTTTTGTGTTTTTTTTGTTTGTTTCATGTTTCATTTATGATTTGTTAATATTATTATCTTCAGTGAATAAATATTGCAATATAAATTAATCATGTTTTTGGTTCAGTAACATAACCGTACAAATCCATCTAATCGTGACGTATTTCAATAAAAATTAAAACTTCACTTCCGTGTAACGTATTAGATGCACGAAGAAACGTTTGCCTAAAAGCCTTGTTTACTTGGAAATGGTACACAACCTTTAAAAAAAAAATTCAACACCGTTATAAGGAACTCCAGTGAAAAATATAATGGCTTTAAAAATACATATTCATATGGATCAACAAACGACGATTCTGAATATATAAATTTTATTATATATAATTATACGCAGAATTTATAAATCGTTATTTAAAAGTGAATAAAAAATCATCTCATCAAAACACCTCGTTATGTTGTTGCCATTGCATTAGAACATCTGACGTCACGTGCGCATTCTGTTTTTGGATTAGTGTGGACATTTTTATTCTTAGATTTTATTTTGTATTTTAAATATGTATTAGTTATTCGAAATTTAAGCTTAGTTTGGGCGACTTGTCCTATAATTGTTGTTCAATATTAAAAAAAAACTATTATATATGAAAGAAATTAGAGTATTCATGAGCAAACAAATTATCAATACGGATATTATGATAATGTTAATGCTCAAAACTATTATTATTCTTTGAGTTAAAGTTTCTAAAAAGGACCATTATTTTATTGCTTATGTTCGGTTACGGTATACTATGAATAGAATTTAAAATTATGTACGGCAAAGCTCATTTTGTTCCGGCATTTGAGATTCTAACCTCAAAAGTGATCAAAACCGACCGGCCATAGATTTGGAGCGTTTTGGCGGCCTTTGAAAAATTGACTCTTTGAAAATTATTTTAATTATGAAAACTAACTCCAGAAAAAAGAAAACAAATATAATGGTATTTAAGTTTGAACGTTATTATTGATAAAAAAAATTGGACTGGAGTTCCATATTCTGATTCACCATTTCATATTTCATCAGAATTTCGCACTTGCCTCCAATAATAGCAGCTTCCTTTTTCAGAGTAAATAAAAAATTGCATTTTCGTCACGTAGTCGTGCTATGGTTTTATTGCTGCCTTAATTATTAGTTATGAACACTTTGTAATACATGCATAGCAATACAAATAAAGGCGATGCAATGGGAGGTAATGTAAAATCGTGTGTTTTCGGTTTGAGAATTTGATGGCCTAGAAATATCATAGATCATTTAATTAAGTACTGCAAGTAGAACACACCTTGGCCTATCATATAACCATTTTTTTGGTGTGTCATTTTATAAGCCTAGAAAAAAATAAAGTATCAGACTAAAAAAAATGTTTAAAGCACAAAATCTCCTACTCACGAACCCTTTTTTCGATATTGTCGTATTGTTCATTGTGGCAAATTAAGTTATTTTAGAATATTACCGCAAAACGTTTTAATATTTATGCCTGAACTTTACAAATTAAAATAAAACACGCGTTTTGGTGACGTTTTTTTTTTGCTTAAATTAAAACATGCGACCGATGTTAACCGGGAATTTCGACCTTGTCACCACCTGCATAAGGAGCGCGTAATTTCGTTGGAATTTTTGCAAGTACATGGCCTAACGGTCGTTCTTCCCAACCCTCCTGAGCAACGGCTGAGCCGAAATTTTGCCTCAACACTGTTCAAATGCACAAATACGCTCTTCCCAATGAAATTATCGATCAAATTTACGATCTATTTAGGATATCGATTTTTGTGAATTAAAGTTCTCCTCAGCAGAAGAACCGTTATAAAAAGTCTCAACCGGATGAAAAAACGTCTCCGAAATTTCAAATGTCATTATTAGTTTACGAACTTTTTTACGCGATTCAATTATTGAGTGACAAATATGTATTTCCATTTTCGAATGTCAAAACATTGTATGTTTTAAATAGAGCTGAAGAGAACCCAACTTATTTTAGTAACTATAAGCTACGTTTTGTCTTGTTTTTTCACTCATCGAGATACGTCAAATGTCAAATGTCAAATGTACGAAATGAACATTGTGTTTCGCGGCATTATCAAAAGTCAAGCTAACACTTTATTTTTAACACACGCATTTGTGCTGTACATAATGTTAGTTCATGGGTTAGCTTTTAAAACAAATGCCCACCGGGCAACAAATCCAGATTGCCCACTCTGGAAGCTGATGGATGAGCGCTTCAGAGAAAGGATAGACTACGTGGGACACTGCTAAAGGCAACTTCAAGGAAAAAAATGTTTCAATATACAAGAATACATCACTAAAAGCTCCTGTATGCGTATTATGTACATGAATGCTAGAAGCATTAGAAACAAAATTGACGAAATTGAAGAAACTCTAAAAAACATTTCAGAAACAGTTCATATTCTCGTAATCACGGAAACCTGGCTACGTAAAGGAGAGGAAACTTTTTTCAATATTGCCGACTACTCTGGAAATTTTGCTTCCCGTGAGATGGACAGAGGAGGAGGAGTCGCCATTTACATGCATAATACACTCGACAATAAAAAAATCGAAGAATGCGGCAGTGAAAATACCTTTCTAGGAATTACGATTACGGCAAAAAATATTAAACCTCTAAATCTGTATGTTTTTTACCGTAAGCCGAACTCAAATATAACAGACTTCTTTGACTCTTTAGAAATAATATTAAATAAAAACAAACAAGACACATTACTCATTGGAGATTTCAATATCGATATTTCAAAAGACACTGATATTGCACGGAAATATATTCACACCTTGAAATCGTATAACTTTTATGTATGTAACACAATATTTCCCACAAGAGTAACTAACAACACCAGCTCGCTAATAGATCACATTATTACAAATAGGACAAATAGTTCCGGAAAAATCTCAAATATTGATGATCCCCTTAGTGACCATAATATACTTATATTGGATTATGAAAATTCCCTAAAAACCTCCCCAATAACAGATCCGCAAGAAACCTATCAAATGCTTACAAAATAAATTATCAAAAATTAAATAACACACTTAAAACTTGTAAATTTACCCATTCGTCTGACGATGTAAACAAAAATTATAATAACTTCGCTGACTATCTCCAAAATGTTATGAATTCGTTTAAAACAAAACTAAAAACTAATATAGGAGACAAAAGACCTAACAATACTCCATGGTTTGATGCAGAACTTGATAGGCTGATTAAAAAACGAAATAGCATATTTAAACTTTGGAAACGAAATCAAGGAAGTATTCCTTTGACAACAGAAAAAAATAAAACTCATAATACTGTCACCAACTATAGAAGATATATTAAAACTAAGTATTATACGAATTTGCTTAATGAAAACATGAATAAGCCACAACGAACATGGAAAACAATTAACTCCATTATATCAAATAGCTCCCGAAACTTAACAATAGCTTGTAAATTGCTAGTCATAAATGACGAAGAAGTAAAAGAACCAAAGGAGATTACAACCGCTTTCAACACATATTTTCTCTCAGTTGGGGAGAGTCTCGCATCAGTCATAAAAACTTCAAAAACTGATTTAAATACCATC